>CAUOQF010000381.1:0-35534 GCA_963457715.1 Argyresthia albistria | reverse complement strand
ACCAGCAATTGAACGTGATAGTTGAGCCATGGGAGTTTTCTGTAGGCTTTCAATAGTCATTGCTACTGATATGGCCGGGACATCTCTATGTATGACGGCTTTTGTTGCTTCTGGTGTCACATCTCTTCTGCTTAAGCCGGTGCCGCCGGTAGTGAGAATAAGGTCCACACTGGCTTTATCAGAGAAGTATTTTAGTTCTCTCTCTATGATGTCCCGTTCGTCTGGTATGACGATAGTGTGTAGATTCGCATCAGGAAACAGTCGTTTGGCAAAACCTGCTAGAGTTGGTCCGGATGTGTCCTTGGAAGGATCCTTGAAGCATGTATCGCTGACTGTAATTATAGCAATTGCTTTCACCATTTTAACTGAAAATTGTAAGAAAATATTAATTAAAATATTTTTACTCTAAGCAAGGACAGTTTAAAAAAAAATACACTTTATACTTTATTGCACAAAAACAGAGTAGACACTTAATAATGAAAAAAACATGTACAAAGGCGAGCTTATCTCTAATAAGAGATCTCTTCCAGCAAACCTAGGATGGACAGGATTAATTAACAAAAGATAGACCTACATATGTGCACAACGATAAATATTAAATTAATAGACTACTTACTAATAAGTACATACATACATAAAAACCATACATAATATATATATATATATATATATATATAAAATACATAAATAATATAAACTTAAATATATTAAGGTAGAGAAAGATAGTGTTCTATTAAGCGATTTTTAAAAATGTTGAGTGAAGGACTGTCCCTGATAGCACTGGGAAGATTGTTCCAGAGACTGATAGCACGAAGTCGGAACCCATGTTCATAAGCGGCTGTGTTGTGTTGCGGAGTTATAAGCATTGACTGAGTGTGAGATCTCCTGGGCCTATCTGAAGACAGAAATTCAAACCGATCTCGTAAGAAGCAAGGGTAGCGTGGATTAAATAAGATGTTAAAGAGGCAAATTAGGATGTGGAAATCCCGACGAAGACGGATAGGTAGCCCCTTCAGCTCCCTGCGATACTACGAGACATGGTCATACTTGCACAGACCGAATCCCGAGATTTTGAAGTCGCTCGAGTTTGTTCAGTTGTTCTTCGTTAGTGCTGACCCAACAGACATCAGCGTAATCGATAAGGGGTAGGAGAAGAGACTGGGCGAGCGTAATTTTTGTCTGACGAGGCAAAAAGTTTTGAGAGTCGCCTGAGGGAGTGAAAAGTGCGAAGACACGCCTACTGACTTCGCCTACATGCGCTGACCAGGACAGTTGGTTGTCAAAGAATACACCTAAGTTCTTGGTCTTAGTACTGTATGCGATAATGTTTCCATCGTAGGTTACAGGATCAATGGACATGCTGTAATAGGTTAAGAGAGTACCTGATGTAAATACTTCTGATTTACTATGTATTTATAAATGAATTAATTCATTACAACACAAAGAAGCAAAGAAGATGTTTCCAGCTTTTCAATAGGTTACTGTATATATATATAATTAGCTATATAATATAGCTATACACCCGCAGAGTAAATAACGAGCACACCACTTTAGAGCCAAGTTATGTACCACGTGACGTGGACCACGTCCATGAACCTGTCTCGTATTCGCTATTACTGTTATTTAGAGTCGCTTAATTGTTCAGGCCTCTCGTTACATCAGAATAAACACGGCATACTTACATACTTCACAGCCCGTACACCAAAAAAATACACGCGTATTATGCGTTTAAGGCAGAATAAGAATACAGTTACCTAACAGGGCATTGATAAGATGTTGTGAAAAGTTCAATCTAACAAATATGTAAGAGCGTGAGATAAAGTTTCGTGGAAGTACCTACAACAAAAAACACCGGCACCGGAGACAAATAAAACTTGTCTCGACTGGCTGTCTCGGATTCTTTGAGAACCGCGTCTGCGTATGTCAAATGGACTTTGACAAACCGCAACAGCAGATTCTGACATTCAGGTGCGCCAACTGAAAAACTTAATATGTAACAAAGTTCTGCTACTGGCCGCTAGATGGCGTCTAGATCCCAAAATACCGTCGTCAGCGCAACTACGCAAAGCAAATAAATAGGGAGTAAGTTCAAAGCTACTTTTAAAGTTCATAATTTCATCAATTTTACGGCATTCCATAATCCAGACACCATTAAAAGTGTAATTGACCAGATTGATATACAGACTAATTGCTTTGCTTGGCACAAATATGATTTTTTTAATTATTTATTATAAACCAAAATATAATACATGTTCATTTGCATTTACAGTAAGGACATACATACATTTTATTGAATACATACATTTAAAACAACAAAATATGATGCTAATTCATGATACAAAAATATAAAGACTTACAACCTATCTATCATCCTATCCAATATCACAATTATTCATAGAAGATCCATAAGCATAATGAAACAATAACAACACGCATTTCCATTTGTCGCGGAAGATCGCGAACTCGACGCTTGTTTTACTATGGTGAGTACGGAACGCAACTGTCACTTGAAATGTTTTATATTGGCGGGTATTGGAAAATTCCAATACCCGCCAATATAAAACATAAAGGAAATAAAACAACAAGTCAAATTGATTCTTTATTTATTTGTACACCGTAAAACCTGCAAATATGACATAAATAACAAATAATAAAAAACCGATCTTGCGAATCGAACTTGATTACCGGATATGGTACATCACTAGACCATAGACAGTAACTCAATGTTGCCATAAAAATTGTGGACGAATACCGATAAGAACGAAACGTCTTGTGGTAAAAAAATGAAATCAGAAAATAAATTGTATGTAGGTATCTGAAAATAATTATAACCCTCAACAGTTGCAGATCTATTAGTTATTTGATTCGATCGCTGCCGAATGCCCCACCCAATCATGTGTATGAACCAAACAAAGATTGTTTGAAAAATT
This sequence comes from Argyresthia albistria, assembly GCA_963457715.1. Classification (NCBI taxonomy): domain Eukaryota; kingdom Metazoa; phylum Arthropoda; class Insecta; order Lepidoptera; family Argyresthiidae; genus Argyresthia; species Argyresthia albistria. Next base: position 32,604 of record CAUOQF010000381.1, on the reverse strand, counting down.
TATTTTTCAACAAATTGCTAGCGGGGCGGGGAGCAGGTCTAAAGGTTACATGAATGAGCATCATATTTTGTTGTTATCTCGCCTGTCATTGATACTGCCTTCTACTTCTTGCAAGGTTAGTTAGCGCCAAAAAGACGACTGCGTGACGTTGCTGTGGGCTCGCCGATGGGTTGAGTGAGGTGGGGACGAAGGTATCTATCTCCGCGCGCACGAGCCACGATTCCGTCGTGGCTGCGTGACATTGATCAACGGTTGACCTGGTGAGTTGCTTACATTACTAAATGGTAACGCTCTGAAAGTGATGGTGACCGGGAGATGAGATGTCCCCCATGTTGTTATACAGATTTCAGTGCATCCTAAAGGCCATGAGCTGGTGGATGGGTAGTTGAAATGCTGTCGGTGGTACAAGGGTTTGGCTGTAGGGGAGGTAGGAGGCCAACCAACGGAACAGTATGAGTTCCAGTGAGCTCGTGGTCGGAAGAGGTAAACTTGTCCCTCAGATCACGGAGCTGAAGAAGGATTGAGACGATCGTTGCAGTGCACCAGCTACGGTGACTGTAGCGGTGGTCCTTCTCGTGAGAATGTGTGAACAATGATCATCGCAGTCATTGGTTCTTATCTGATTGATGGGCATCTTGCTCCGGGTCACCAGCAGTTTCATTTAACCCTGACAGTTGTGTAATTGTGTTATGTTGTATTTTATTCTATGTGGATTGAAAAGTCGCCACATATTTTGGTGGAGATGCTGGGATCGCTGTCGTTATGCTGCCCCTGTCAGTGTGTTGTGGTATGAAGTACCTTTGTCTTTGTGATATGCATTAGTATGGCGGGGAAGGAATGGTCGAACATTGGTCGTCTCGTTGACAGGGGGTTGACGAGCGTCGACAGTCCGCTGGGGGCAGTGGGCACCCCAGGGATAAAATGTTCATGGTAAAGTAAAGCCGTGTCGGTTGAAAGAATAACCGACGGCATAGTGGCATTGGTCGTCTCGTTGACAGAGGGTTGACGAGTGTCGACAGTCCGCTGGGGGGCAGTGGGCACCCCAGGGATAAAATGCTCAAGGTGAAGTGAAGTCGTTTCAGTTGATAGAGAATAACTGACGGCATTAGTGACATTGGTCGTCTCGTTGACAGGGGGTTGACGAGTGTCGGCAGTCTGCTGGGGGCAGTGGGCACCCCGGGGATAAAATGTTCACGCTAAGTAACCTTTAGACCTGCTCCCCGCCCCGCTAGCAATTTGTTGAAAAATAAATTTTTCAAACAATCTTTGTTTGGTTCATACACATGATTGGGTGGGGCATTCGGCAGCGATCGAATCAAATAACTAATAGATCTGCAACTGTTGAGGGTTATAATTATTTTCAGATACCTACATATGCCTACATACAATTTATTTTCTGATTTCATTTTTTTACCACAAGACGTTTCGTTCTTATCGGTATTCGTCCACAATTTTTATGGCAACATTGAGTTACTGTCTATGGTCTAGTGATGTACCATATCCGGTAATCAAGTTCGATTCGCAAGATCGGTTTTTTATTATTTGTTATTTATGTCATATTTGCAGGTTTTACGGTGTACAAATAAATAAAGAATCAATTTGACTTGTTGTTTTATTTCCTTACTTGTTTGCGATATTGTTATTTTATGCTTAGATTTTTTATTTTTTGCGAATAGGCTGTATGGTCGTGTTCCTATGCCTACCGAAAATATTGTCAACGCCATATTGGACGCTATTAGTCTATATTGTCTATGTTTTTTTTCACTTTCGAATGGCGTAAATGTTTTTTTGCGTTTTTTGTCAACTTTAAAAGTAAGCTGGTTCTGTCTGAAGAAAGTTGTAAAGTTACGAAAGTAATTAGACACTGCGTGTGCTGCGAAGTTCTATCGTGTTGTGCACAGGGAGCAATTGGCTCTCGCGAGTGAGCGCCGCAAAACCTCCGCAACGCCAAGCAAACCGTACAGTTGCGGTTGGAAGTGGTAAGAAGTTCAAAATACTTACATATTCTACGTAAAAATACGTAGATTCAACTTGAACTTAAGTTCCCTGCACTCGTTTTCAGTCATAAGCCCGTACCATGGAAGAAATTCTGCGCAACCGGTTGGAGCAGAGGCGCGCAAAGCTCAAGAAATTGGCAGACACCGAGGTGGCAGAGATACTTGCCAAGTCACAGACGGAAGGAGTGTCTCTCGAAGATCTAAAGAATGCTAAGATCTTACTAAATGAGTACCTTGTCAGGTTCCAAAGTGAACTTCACTCATATGTCGAGCGGATCACGGAACCTGCCACTGATCTCATGGAGCAGTGTCTAGGGGACCAAATAGAAGTCGAAGATAAGTTAGACGCAATCACCATAATGCTGCAGAGCACTCCCGCTCAGGCCTTGTCAACACCTTTACAAACAGGAATGACAAAGCTTCCCAAATTAGAATTACAAAAGTATGACGGAGACGTCTTGCGATTTACTGAATTCTGGGACAGTTTTGAAGCAAATGTTCATAGTAGGGCTATCAAAGACGTCGAAAAATTCTCTTATCTGCTTGCCTCGCTTGAGGGAAAAGCTAAGGAAGCTGTAGTGGGCCTGACAACTACAAACGCGAATTACTCCATTGCGATCTACATCCTTCGGAAGCAATTCGGAAGCTCTGAAAGGGTCACGGATGCCCATTACGAAGCCCTAAATAATCTGGTCAGGTCAGGCAACAGTAGCACGGAGTGTAGAAGAACTCTCAACTCCATAGAGAAACACTTGAGGGTTTTGGAAAGCTTGGACGAGAAAACCGAAGGAAGTCATTTACGGGTGTTATTGTTAAGTAAGTTCCCAGAAACCGTCCTGTATCAAGTAAATCTGCTGACCCAAGAAAATAGAAACACAAAGGCTATACAGGAAGCTCTCAACAAGGTTATAACAGCCATGGAGAGTGCTGATGTCAGTCAGGAACATATTGTAGGTCCTGCGGTAAGCTCAACTAGCGCTTTACATGTCAATGTCGAACAGCGAAGAAAGAGACATCTAGCACGGGATTTCCAGTCTTCAAAGAAGAGGAGAATACAGTGCGCATTCTGTGACAGCGGTGACCATTACTCTGATCAATGTAAAACATACAAAACTTTCCAAGAGCGAAAGACTAAACTTGGCACCAAATGTTGGACATGTTTCCGCCCCGGACATAACAGTAGGCAGTGCACATCAAAACTGGCATGTGTACACTGCAAGAAAACAAACCACAACCGAGCACTGTGCTACAGACCCAAATCATCATCATCCACATCGGCAGCGACTGGAAGATTTGGGTCCAGATTCCAGCCTGAACACAAGACTAAGGAGAAAGTCGACAAACAAGTTGACCAAAACCTAGCCGCTAACGGTAAAATGACAGAGCCTATAAATGAGGTGCACACCATGGTACGAAATCTAAGTAATAAAACCTTTTTACAGACGGCAGTAACCAAAATTAACAACGAGACTTGCAGGCTCCTCTTGGATTCCGGTAGCCAGAGGAGCTATATATCAACACGGATGGCGAAGAAACTTAGCCTGATACCGGACAAAGAAGATTTTCTCATGGTGTTTACATTTGGCGCCGACAAACCTAAGGAAATTACAAGTCCTTCTGCGGAAGTTGAGATAACCACAAAACGAGGTGTGAGTAAGATGATTCGGGTGAACATTGTTCCACATATTACTAAAAGGATACCGATGGCCCAAGTTGACACAACCGGGATGGTAGACCTACTTGCAGACGACAGCTCTGTGGGGGAAGGGATAGACTTACTAATAGGCAACGACTACTACTTTACGTTCATGAAACAGGAACATATCAAACTAAGGAATTATGTATACCTAATTAATTCTGAATTTGGATGGCTGGTGTCAGGAAACACGTCAGAGGGTGAAAGTGAACATACCCTATCTATAGTGACGTATTGTCAGTGTCATCAATCTGGATGTCCGTATTTCACAGAACCTGATCTACCCCTGAGGAACATAGACCTATCTATCTTATCTATCTTCTATAAGGGGGCTGAAGTGCCTGCACGTGGCCCACATGTGCGGGGCCTTTGTGCATGTCCCCTTCTCCCTTTCTCTCATCTCAGCCAACCCAACTCCTCCACAAGTTGGAGTAGGAGGCCTGGATGTTCAAGGAGCTCCCGGGTCGATGATGCCTCTCCCAGAATCGCCATCCTGGTTTCAATTGTGGATGGACATGCCAGCAACATGTGCTCGACCGTCTCATCCACTTCCATGCAACCCCTGCATAGGGGGCTGTCAGTTGCACCTGTAATTGTCAAGTGTTTATTTAGTGTACAATGGCCTGTTATAAGGCCTGTTAGTATTTTTATTTTGCTGCGTGGCAGCCTTATTAGGTAGTTAGTAAACCTATGGTTATACTTGTTTATAAAGAGTTTTGTGTTTTTACAGTCTTCTCTGCTGGACCACAATTTGTTCTGTTGAACTAAAGTGGCTGATTTAAGCCGCCTCCTTAGTGCTTCAGTTGATAATGGCGAGAAGGGTGGAGGGCCAATCGCCGTCCTTCTAGCCCCTATTCTTGCTAGCTTGTCTGCCTCACAGTTGCCCTGGTCTCCTTGGTGACCCTTGACCCACTGGACTATGACTTTGTTTTTGCTGCCTAAGTTGTTTAGTGCTTCATGACATTCTAGTATAAGTTTAGATTTTGTTAGCGGTCTCTTTAGTGCGCTTAGTATGGCAGCGCAGTCCGTTTTAAAGGTAATTTCCATTCCCTGTACATGATCTTGTATATGTATGGCTCCGTGGAGGAGGCTCAGTGACTCCGCTTGAAACACTGTTGTTTCCTCCCCGAAGTTCAGGGAATGGCTAATGTTAAGTTCTGGCGAGAAGATACCTCCGCCTGTGTTGCGGCTGTTCTTTGACCCGTCTGTATATATTGTTATGGTGTTCTGATTTGGGTTCGGTGTTGTTTCTACATCCCGAGCTATAATTTCGTAATTCCTTCCGAAAAGGAATTCAGGTTTTATGCGATCAATCCCAATAATGGCTTCCGGTACGTCGTCGAAGGCTTTCGACAGGATTGTGCAGTGTCCTTTGTCTGCCAATTGGCCTTTCCATTGTCCTGTACTATACAGCCTTATGGCTGCAGATTTTGCCTCCTGCTGTATGAATAAGTCTAATGGTGGTATTCCTAGCATTATTTCCAGAGCTGCTGATGGCGTTGATCTCATGCAGCTTGTGATCGCTACACACGCCATTCTCTGGAACTGCTGCAATTGTGCTACCGTTGTGGTTTGCGTTGTCCGTTGCCACCATACCAGGGAGCCGTACGAAATGACCGGTCTCACCACTGCCGTATACATCCATCGACATATTTTAGGCTTTAGTCCCCAGCCATTACCCACCATCTTCCTACACTGGAAAAATGATATGGTGGCTTTCTTTAGTGTCGCTTCTATGTGTTTGTTCCAACTTAGTTTGTGGTCAAGCCATACGCCTAGGTACTTGGCTTGGTTTGTTAAAGTAAGTGTTTTATTAAAGAGTTTTGGCAGTCTATATTTGCCATGATTTATCTTTTTTGTAAATAATACCATCTCCGTTTTTGCCGGGTTTACTGATAGTTTGGTTTTGTTGCACCATGTTTCGACGTCCCGCAGTGCTAATTGCATTCGGTCGAATAAGGTGTTTATAAATAGGCCGTTCACAAGTATGGTTACGTCATCGGCGTATGCAATTGAGTAAAATCCTCTTGTGTTTAGCTGTGACACCAAGTCGTTGGCTACCAATACCCACAGTAGTGGTGATAGTACCCCACCTTGTGGGCAGCCCTTGGCCACTTTGCATTTGATTTTGTTGCTGAGTTCCAAGGAGATTATCCTGGATTCCAGCATATTCGATATCCAGTTGATCAAATTGGGGTTGGTACCTAATTGTTCCAGTCCCGTGCTGATGCTGCTGAAATTTGTTTTGTCAAAAGCCCCTTCGATATCTATGAATACCGCTAGGCATGACTGTTGGTTTAGTATTGAGCTTTCAATTCTTCTGACCACTGCGTGTAAGGCTGTCTCCGTGGATTTGCCTGCTTGGTACGCGTGTTGGTTCGGGTGTATAGGGTTAATTTTCATCGGTCCATCCCTGATGTATCTGTCGCACATTCGTTCCAGTGTTTTTAAGATAAACGATGTGAGACTTATAGGCCTGAAGGATTTGGGTTCAGTGTAGTCGTCCTTACCCGGTTTCGGTAGGAAGACGACCTTCACCTCTCTCCAGCTTGCTGGAATGTAGCCTAGTGCTAAACAGGCCTTAAATGTTTTTACCAATATTGGTATGAGTAGTTTTATTCCCCATTGAAGTAAGGCTGGTAATACGCCATCCGGTCCGGGTGATTTATATGGAAGAAAGGAGTTGATTGCCCATCTCACTTTCTCTTCATCAACTAGATCTTCTGCTCCCGCCCATGCCTCTGGCAATGGTTTTGCTGTGAGTGAGAGATTAGTTTGTTTTGTGGATGCTTCATCTGTGTTAGCTGGCAGGATAGTGCTACCAGGGAAGTGCGCTTGTAGTAGTACACTACAGAGCTCATCTTCGCTTTTAGTATATTCCCCGTCAGGTTTTTTTAACGATCCAGGTTGGTGTTGTGGGTCTTTGCCAATTAGTTTTTTAATCCGAGAAGCCTGAGACACGCTGTTTATCGAGCTACAGACGTTTCTCCAGGATTCTCTGAAGTTGTTCCTAGTTTGCTTCTTGAACTGGTTGCGTGCTTTTTGGAAGGCTTTCCAGTCTTCCTGTGCCTTCGTGTTGATGGCACGATTGAATAGTTTCCTCATGTCTTTCCGCATCTTCTCTAGTTTTTCGCACCACCAATTGTCTTTTGATGGTTTTGCTGTTATTAGAGGGCAAGATTTATTGTAGCTCTCAGTTATGGCTCCGTTTAGGTGGTTGATAACTGATTCTATTTCTTCTGGTGTATTAAGTTCTTTGTCGCATTCCGTTCCAGACAAAGCTGTCTCCAGGTGTTGCAAGTACTTGCCTATGTCGGTTTTCCTCGGGTTACGGAATTGCCTTGGTGCTAGTTTGATGTTCTTCAGGCCGAAAGTAATCCATCTATGGTCTGAGCACGATGCTTCTGATGATACTCTCCATCCTGATATTAGATCTAATGCCAGAAAATTTACAATTGTAATGTCTGGTATTGTCTGTGCTATTTTTGTGACAAATGTTGGTTCCGACCCTCTATTGAGTGTTGAGAGATTATTCTTTGATAGAAATTCCATGATATTCTTACCTCTTCTATTTATATCCTTTCCCCCCCATAGGGTGCTGTGCGCGTTGGCGTCGCATCCGATCACGAGGGGTATATCATTATCTTCACACTCCTTGACTAGCGCCTCCAGTCCCTCCGTGGGTGTCTCTCTATCGCCTGGCTCGTATGCTGAGGCGAGGTATAAAGAGAGACCTTCCTGTCCGGTGTCTATTTTGACCACGGTGAGATCTGGGGAGCAGAGATGTGTTATTTGTGTTGTTTTGAAGTGGTTCGGTATATATATAGCCGCCCTCACTCGTGTGTCTGAATAGTAGGTGTATATATTTCCAAATAGGTTGTTGAAACCACATACCCTGCTTTTGTGAATTGTTGGCTCTTGTATTAGTGCGATCGTCTTCGGGTTCTCTTCGAGATTTCTCCGAAGCGCCGCTGCACCAGAGGAGCTATGCTGAATGTTGGCTTGGATGATGTATGTAGTAGCGCCTTTGGTTATTATTGTTATATTGTGTTATATTTAGTTGTGTTGTGTGTTATACATGTGTGTGCGCATGTATATTTATTTTGTGTAAAATTTTGTGTGTATGTATATATATGCGTGTGCACGAATATACTATACATTTAATTTTCACTCCCCAAGGAGGGAGTTGGGGTTCCAGCCTCGTCGTCGGAGCCTAGAAGTACGTCGGCCTCGGCGGACGTCGGGGAGTTAATCGCCAGGTCTCTGATACCCAGCGACTCACCCCCGCTGCCCGCCGATGCCCGGCGCGTCGGCAGGGAGATGCCGACCTGCCCAGTGCCACCCGGTGGGGGCTGCGTGTCACCCGGTTGGACGGCGAGGGTGGATATAGACCCACCTCCGTCGACCCTCCGCCTGACTTCCACCCTCACCGAGCCGCACTTGTAGCAGATCTTCATCTGCCTCTTTTCCATCTCCGGTAGGTCGGTCTCGGGAATTCCGAACACCATGATGGCGCCCGGCGGCTCCGTGTTTGTTCTAAACTCCCCCTTCAGGAGTCGCCAGCGATTCATGTCGAACGTTCGCTGACGGTTCGCCTTCACCAGTCTGACTCTAAGCCCCTCGATGTCAGTGCCATGAGCATCGGGGAGCCAGATTACGCCCTTGACTAGCTTGGGCAGCTCCGTCAAGCCAACCGCCACGAACCGGCAGCCTTCCTCCCAAAGGGGGGTGAGTTGTCCTGCAGTCGTTTTAAGCCACGACGCGGTTTTCTCATCATAGCAGGTGAATCTCAGCCCGCCTTGTGGTAGAGGCTGCGGTCGATGATCAAATTCCGGGACGAAATCCAGAAGTGGGTCATCTATCGCCTCCTCTAGCTTCTTCTCCATCTTGAGGCGGAGAATGACGTATTGTTCGGCCGTAAGTTCCCGGCCGTCTGTTGGGACTATCACCATGGTCAGGTGCGAGTTCGCTGCCTGAGCATAGGATATACCGGGTTGCACTATTTGCTCCCGTTCATATTGGCCCGATCTGCAGGGTCTCTTGTGCGGCCCCCTCAGCTTCTCGCCACTCGGAGACACCTGGTCGTCGGATCTCATTCTCTTCGTCTGCGGTCTGCTTGTTCCGGCTCCCTGGCCTTCGCCCCTTGCCGGCTCGGACGCTCCCGCCGATCTGCCCTTCCCCCTCCCCTTTCCCTTGAAGGACGGGGGTGGAGGACGAGCAGGCCGGGGGGGTCCTGAGTTTGTGCGCTCCGCAGACGTTTGGTATGAACCCGATGGTCTGGGGTCATTGTGGTTTTTTCTCGAAGTTCCTTGCCCCTGCTCTCCCTCGTGGGTTCGGTACTGCGAGTGTTCTTGTCGCCGCGATGCGGCTTGCGGTTGGGAGTAGTGGTGTGGACCCGCACTCTGTCCTTTATCGGGACAGTTGTGAGCCCTCACCGCCTCCCTTTGTGATTGGGAGTGGTGGTGTGGACCCGCACTCTGTCCTTTATCGGGACAGTTGTGAGCCCTCACCCCCTCTCTTTGTGATTGGGAGTGGTGGTGTGGACCCGCACTCTGTCCTTTATCAGGACAGTTGTGAGCCCTCACCACCTCTCTTTGCTGCTGCTGGTATTGCTGGCGAAGCTGATGCGCTCCCGCACTCGATCCCGTGTTAGGATCGTTGCGAGACCGCATCTGCTCCGCCGCAGCAGCAGCAGCTTCTCGTCGTCGAATCGCAGCGACGATCTCCATCTCTTCCGCGAGTCGCTGCTTCCGCTTTAACCTCTTTGAGGCACCCGTCCTGTGCCTCCTTCCGTCCTTCTCTCCACGTGCGTAGATATGTTGGCGGCCCCCAGAAAACGACCCGCCGAGAACCTGCGGGCGAGAATCCAGCTCACCGTGTGAACTGGCCCCGTCCGCAGGGAGGGATTCCCCTGTCGCGGTGCGACAGGAACCCTCCTGGGGTATTTGATCCGTATCTACTTCCATGCTTCGCCCCGATGGGCTCCCTATCTAAGTTTGCAGTCGGGCCAAGCCGTCTGCAACGGTATGAAACCGTTGCAGGCGACTGAGCGCTATGATACTGCGGGCGCTGCGCACCTACCACCCGCAGGTCGTGATTATTTATCGGGTGCACACGGACCACACACCTTACTTTCCTCGCCCATCATCATGCTTCTGAAGGAAGTCAGGTGGGCTGTCTGACGCTTGTCTTTAAAGTGCCCACGCCAAGACACCTCCTCCATCGACCTTTAGGAGATCGATGGACGCCCCTCGTCCGCGACTGCTTATTTGTGGCGACTTGCCATTATTCGCAGTTAACCTCCATCCACCAAGGAGGCCGTCTCGCTATCCGCGACCCGCGAACGCGCCTAGTCCCATGGGGTATGGGTCCCTCTAGATCACTGCCCACGTCATCCCCTGTGTCTCCGGTATGTCCCGGAGGCACAACGATTGACGCCGACATGTGGGTCCGTCGGGTAGACATAGACCTGAAGTTCCTGTGGACTCTGGAGAGTATTGGGATTACCGACTCACCAAAGGCTTCTCGGGAAGAAGAGGCTGTGAAGTTCTTCAACGACACAACGCTGTACAGACAAGGTAGATATGAAGTCAAATGGCCTTGGATACAATACCCTCCAGAATTGCCGACCAACTTTGGAATAGCCTATGGGAGACTGAAGGGTTTACTGAAGAGATCTGATAACCAAACTACACTGGACAGCAAATAAACCGGGCCACCCGCCACCTTCGCACTCTACCCCGATTTCCTCAAAAAGTATTAAGCTTACATGTATCAAAGTTATACCTACAGAAAGAGCGTTTAATGACGATTGCAAGAAATGTTAATTTAAATTTAAAATGCCTTTTATTGACGGTGTAATAAAGCAACAAACACAATGCTAACGTTTCGCTCGGATTTGACTGGAGTTCGCGCGTACATTTCTTTTCTTTTACCATGAGGGCAGTCGGATGTTTCTTACAATTTATTGAATTTGTGTCAGTTGTCAGTTTGTTTTTGCTTAGACGCGTGTATTTCCACTGCTGTACTGTACTGAATAATGGATACAACACCTGAGGAAGCAGCTCAAGCTGTAGCGCTACTGCAAGCAGGCTTTGGGCAACGTGAGGTCGCTCGAAGGCTTGGAATTGGTCGCTCCTCAGTGCAACGAGTTTACAGACGATACTTAGAGACTGGAGCATTCGATCGCCGTCCTGGTACGGGTAGACCTAGGGCTACATCAGCCGCAGATGATCGTTTTATTCATTTGGCTGTTCTTCGAAATCGCCGTCTCAATGCAGTTCAAGTCCAACGAAGTCTGCGTGAAGAACGCCAAGTGGTCATAAGTTCAGATACAGTCAGAAGGAGACTTGTTGAACGAAACCTGACTCCAAGAAGAGCTGCAACAGGTCCAGCATTGACGGTAGCCCACCGTAGAGCTCGACTTCAGTTTGCTCGAGAGCATAGGGATTGGACGTTAGAGCAGTGGAGTAATGTACTCTTCACTGATGAGACCAGGGTGAGTCTTCATGGAAGTGACCGACGGCAGAGAGTATATCGTCGCCCTGGAGAACGCTATTCTCAGTGTTGCATCGAGGAAACTGTTGCTTATGGAGGAGGATCTGTAATGGTCTGGGGTGGCATCTCCTTAACCGCACGAACAGCGTTAGTTTTCATCGAACCGACTGCCCATGCACGTGGATTGACTTCTCATCACTACATCACTGAAATCCTCGCAGACCATGTGGTACCGTACGCAGGATATATCGGGCAGGATATGCTGTTAATGCAAGATAATGCACGGCCTCACGCTGCTTATGTGGTGACCCAGTATCTTCGTGACGTCGGCATTCCTACGATGGACTGGCCTGCTCGAAGCCCCGACTTGAATCCGATAGAGCACCTATGGGATGAGCTGAAACGTCGGGTTCGAGCCCGGGTGCCTGCTCCAATGAGGCTTCCAGAGCTTAGAATCGCAATTGAGGAAGCGTGGAATGCAATTCCTCAAGATTTCATCGTCACGCTCGTGAGGTCCATGAATAGGAGGATGCTATCAGTTATCCGAGCAAGGGAGGTAACACGGAATACTAACCAAAATTTTTTTTGCAAGTTTCTCTTTGTTTTCGTTTATTTTTAATTTTTTTGAACTCAGTGATTAATAACGATGGACTCATGGGAAAACAACTTGTTTTTGTAAAATTCTTTAAAAATCACTAATAAATTTTAAAACCTCAATGTGTTTCCATTCATTTTAACCGTCATGAAATGTTCTTTCTGTAGGTATAAGTTTGATTGATGTGAATTTCATACTTTTTGAGGAAATCGGGTTAGAGTGCCAAGGTGGCGGGTGGCCCGGTTTATTTGCTGTCCAGTGTATAAAAGAATACAACAATATCCTGAATGAACAATTAGAGGCTAACATAATTGAAGTAGTAGAGTCGAATACTTCTCCATATGAACAGACCGAGCCACCAGTCACTTACCTGCCGCATCATCTAGTCAAACAAGGAAACAAGGGCCGTATCGTCTATGACGCCTCCGCAAGGACCAAAGATACGAAAAGTCTCAATGAGTGCTTGCATAGTGGACCATCAATGCTTGAAGACCTTACAGGATTAATATTAAAGTTCCGAACTGGTAAAATTGGAATTACAGCAGACGTCGAAAAAGCATTCTTGCAAGTAGCCCTACAGGAACCAGACAGGGACGTCACAAGATTCTTGTGGATAAAGGATCTGACGAAAGATGCTACAGAAGACAACCTGATTCACCTGAGATTTTGCAGGGTACCATTCGGTATAATTTCAAGTCCGTTTCTATTGACAGCCACCATTCGTCATCACATGGCTAGAACAAATAAGACTCTTCTCTCACAAGTAGCTGACAAATGCTATGTTGACAACCTTCTATTGTCCGTGAAATCGGAAGCTGAAGCACTTGAATTGTACACCGAGACAAGACAAGTATTCAACGAGATCTCTATGAACATCAGAGACTGGACATCTAACAGTGAAGAATTTTTAAAAAGAATTCCTGAAAGTCAAACAGCCAAGCAAAAGGACCAAGTAAAAGTACTAGGTTTAATGTGGCACCTGGATCAAGATAAATTAAAGCTTAATGTGGGGAAGATGACCGACGTAGACACTGGTATGGATGAGACTACAAAAAAGGATGTTCTACGGACATTAGCTCGTCTATACGACCCCTGCGGATTTGTCTCTCCGGCGATACTACGGGCAAAGTTAATGTTTCAAGACCTTTGCACTCGCAAAGTCAAGTGGGATCAGCATCTACCGGAAGATATGAAAGAGTCATGGCTACACACATTGGTAGTTTTGAAATCCACTGAAGACATAGTAGTACCACGCTATGTTGGAAATTTAATGCCGGAAGAAGAAGAAATACAGTATGAATTACATTGCTTTTGTGACGCTTCAAAAGACGCATATGCAGCGGTCATCTACTTACGTATGATATGCCAAAGCACCACAAAAACCGCCTTCTTGATGTCAAAATCTAGGATAGCTCCAACTGAAGATAAAGGAAATCTGAAGATACCAAGATTGGAACTCTTGGCTTACCTCATTGGAAGTAGGCTCACAAGATATGTCAAAAGCAATCTAAACCTAGATATTACACGTCAGGTGCTGTGGTCTGATAGCCTCGTTGTCCTCGCTTGGATGAAGAGCAATAAGCTTTTACCTCCATTCGTCCAGCGCCGCGTGGACGAAATTAAGAAGAATAAAGAACTGGAAATGCGCTACGTGAACACTAAGGTAAACCCAGCGGACGTGGCCACGAGGCCCGAGAATTGGCAGACCAACAAAGACCTTTGGTTTCAGGGACCCGAGTTCCTTCTACAAACAGAAGAGTACTGGCCGTCGTGTAAACAATCTAGTGATGACATCACCTTTTTGGTTGGGGAGGCCCTGAACGGTAGTGACGATGTAGAATTGACTATGAGAGAAGTTGGAAGTGTTGAAACCTGTGAAGAGGAGCCCATGGCTGAAGACAATCCAGTATTAGAGTTTACTGTGCCATTTGGTGATATGAACACCGAAACAGAAAGCGTGAGGAATATAAAAAGACTGCAGTCAGAGTCTTTCCCAGAGGAATCCCTCGGAAAGGAGACAGACCTGTCGAGAAACCTCGGCCTCTTCAGAGACGTCGAAGGACTCCTCCGATGCAAAGGCCGCATGTCCAACACTAACTGGTCCTATGATAAAAAATATCCGATCTTGATACCCAAAGACAGCGCATTTACGACGGAGATAATACAGAAGGCACATAACGATAACTTTCATGCAGGAACTGCTCACACGCTCAGCGTGATTCGGCATAAATATTGGATTCCCCAAGGCAGAGCACAAGTGAAGAAAGTGATCAAAAGATGCCCGATGTGCATCAAATATGGTGGAGGCCCGTACAAACTCCCACCTCCACCAGCGCTGCCCTCGGAGAGAGTGAATTACAGTACTCCGTTTACCTATGTAGGAGTTGATTATCTAGGCCCCATGTATGTGGTCTCTAAGCTCGGGAATGAGAAAAGATGGATCTGTCTCTTCACCTGCCTAGCTATTCGTGCAGTGCACCTTGAAGTGGTGAACGACCTGACAGCAGAAGAATGCCTCCTCGCCCTGCGCCGATGTATAGCATCAAGAGGATTAATTAAGAAGATTGTTTCCGACAATGCTTTATACTTTTGACTTACATCTGAAGTGCTGTCCAGTCCTTACTGTAAAGAGAACAGCATAGAGTGGAGGTTCATCACACAGCTAGCACCGTGGCAAGGTGGTTTTTATGAGAGACTCGTAGCACTTGTGAAAAACAGCCTTAAACGCACACTGGACAAACACTCGCTAAACGATCACCAGCTGATGACAATAGTGAAGGAGATAGAGACTGTAATAAATTCCCGTCCACTTACCTGCGTAGGCACCGAGCTGGAACATGTGTTGAAGCCATCAGACTTTTTATCACTGGGAATTTGTCTAACACCAGCTCCATCACAACTAGTCACTGGGACTGAGACAACTACCAAAGTCGACCTACTCAAGAGCTGGACCAGAGGACATGTTATGTTGAATGAGTTCAAACACATGTTTGTGAATCAATACCTGTCGAACCTACGAGAAAGGTATAACCATTCCAACCGCCAACCCCGAGTTAAAGTCCAAAGAGAACCTCGTGTGGGAGATATTGTCCAGATAAAAGAAGACTCTAAAAATAGAGGGAATTGGAAAGTAGGTAAAGTAGCGTCCCTAATCCAAAGTGCAGACGGTCAGTGCCGTTCAGCAAAAGTAAAGGTTGGACATTCCGTGTATATCCGTTCGGTCGGTCACTTATATCCACTTGAAACGGATACTTACGATAACGATGGAGTCGTTAGCTCACCACCGCTGAGGGAAACTCCTTTATTAGAAGATGCTCCTACCATCTCTGAGAAATCCAGCGAAGAACCTACCACGCCTTCCTCTCGGAACAGGGTGTTTCTAGAGGAGGATACAGTCAGTGACAAACACGGTGAAGACACCGACATGGCCTCTCTTGGTGATTCGCAAGCTCCATCCAGTGTCGTTGAGGGTGTAGAGGAGTCACAAGAGGAGGTCACCAATGAGGTTACCAACGAGGTCACTGATGAAGTTCCTGAGACCGATGAAGTCGTCGGCCCAATTGAAGAGTCGAGACCTAGAAGGGACGCAGCCATTCGGGCAAGAGAGAAAATTGCCGAATGGACACGTCAACTTGCCGCCCTGTTGTAACATCTTTGAGCCCCTGGGAGTGTCGCGGAAGATCGCGAACTCGACGCTTGTTTTACTATGGTGAGTACGGAACGCAACTGTCACTTGAAATGTTTTATATTGGCGGGTATTGGAAAGAATCTCGCCTGTCATTGATACTGCCTTCTACTTCTTGCAAGGTTAGTTAGCGCCAAAAAGACGACTGCGTGACGTTGCTGTGGGCTCGCCGATGGGTTGAGTGAGGTGGGGACGAAGGTATCTATCTCCGCGCGCACGAGCCACGATTCCGTCGTGGCTGCGTGACATTGATCAACGGTTGACCTGGTGAGTTGCTTACATTACTAAATGGTAACGCTCTGAAAGTGATGGTGACCGGGAGATGAGATGTCCCCCATGTTGTTATACAGATTTCAGTGCATCCTAAAGGCCATGAGCTGGTGGATGGGTAGTTGAAATGCTGTCGGTGGTACAAGGGTTTGGCTGTAGGGGAGGTAGGAGGCCAACCAACGGAACAGTATGAGTTCCAGTGAGCTCGTGGTCGGAAGAGGTAAACTTGTCCCTCAGATCACGGAGCTGAAGAAGGATTGAGACGATCGTTGCAGTGCACCAGCTACGGTGACTGTAGCGGTGGTCCTTCTCGTGAGAATGTGTGAACAATGATCATCGCAGTCATTGGTTCTTATCTGATTGATGGGCATCTTGCTCCGGGTCACCAGCAGTTTCATTTAACCCTGACAGTTGTGTAATTGTGTTATGTTGTATTTTATTCTATGTGGATTGAAAAGTCGCCACACCATTATCATAATCTCAGAACAATAAATAAAGCAATCATAATAAAAAATACATTTCCGATTTTTCTGGTGGACCTTCATACAGGGTGCAAGATAAAAGTCTATTCATATATGTACTTACTAGCTTTTACCCGCGGACTTCGCTCGCGTGGATGCACGTTTTTATACAACAGGGTATTTTTTAATCAATGCTAAGCCGACCTTTATTAATAAGGATATCGGAAGGTACAGAATTTATTTCCTAAGATTGCATCCGTTTTTAGCAGTAGTAGTCGTGTGTACTTACAGCCGATCTTCAAATCCCATTTTCACATAAGTACTTAAAAAATCCGTCAAGTGCGGGTCGGAATCGCACACGAAGGGTACCGTCCATCCGTACCATCGTACAAAAAAACAAGAGCACGCAAAACAACAAAAAAAAAATACAAAAATAAAATTTAAAAATTTATGCCCTCACGATGATTTGAACTCACGACCTACGGATTGAGAGCCTACATTATACCGGCTGCGCTACCACAACCATGTGGGTTGACGCGAAATATACCATCATATTGAAATGCGGGTGTATCAAAACACGTCTCTTGTATGGGGACCCCCTTTAATTTGTTATATATCTCGTATTTCAGTATTTGTAGTTGGTGCGGCAACAGATATACACATTCTGTGAAAATTTCAGCTTTCTAGCTATTACGGTTCGTGCTCTAGGACCCAGTGACACACGGACGGACGGACGGACGGACAGCGAAGTCTTAGTAATAGGGTCCCGTTTGGCACCCTTCGGGTATGGTACCCTAAAAAGTACAATAAACTGACATTCACTAAAGAATGATTTTTTGCACAGGGGCAGGGGTTTATTGCAGAGTTTGGCAGAGGGGTTTGGCATCGATCCTTTTTTTCGATTCTTTATTGATATGAGTACTTTATAGTGAGCATCGAATCGAATCTAGTGTATGGTTCAAAACACACAGTAATTTGCAAATGTAGACACTAATGACACCAATTGATGTCAACATTTACAGATTACTGCGTGTTTTCTACGACTTATTTGCTTTGTCCATCAAACCACGCATTTCTTGCCACGGTGCATCACGAACATTTTTATCATACAGTAAAAATGTGCGTGATTGATTTATTATAATGCTTGTTTTATTTCATAATATTTGATACTTATGTTGTTACAAATCAATCAAATCAAATATATTTTTATTTCAAAAAAGTAATGTACAGTAAGAGCAACAATTTAGGTTTTAACAAAGGAATTAACTAAATAATTAATATACGTACAGAATATTAGAGCTTTTAGTAACGTATGAAAACTTACGTAAAAGTTTGTCAATTTCCAGCACATTCAACTATTATTATTTTCTATGCAAACATAATCGATACCTTGAAGAATCGATACTTTTGATACAGATACCGATACCGCATCGATACTTTTTTTTCGATACATCATATGAGTACAATATCGATACTTTTGTTTCGATACTGTGTCCCTACGTATCGCCATTTTTTTTTTTCGTTTGGTAATGGAACGTAACCACAGATTACTAATTAACGCTGAGAATTAACGTAACGTACCGTAGAGGGGTGCGATCCGACAGCTACGTTCAGATTTCGCAGATCGTATCGGATCGTACGTAACTCATCTCCTCGATCCCATACGCGGTTCGGATCGCACGACTCTGATCCGATTTCCTAAAAATCTACCAAAAATCGAATCAAAGAAATGTTTACGTAAAGTGTGAAAAAACGACTAAAAATTAACTGATAAGTATCTAGTCAAATTGTGTGTAAACTTGTACCACAAAAACCGATTGAAACCTACACAGACGCCATACATTGAATATTTTGTGACTTTAAATTCTGCATGGGCGTAACGTTACAAACAACACAGAACACAATGGCAGTGTACTCACTCTGTTTCATCGAGTCTCCCTCAAACTCCACTCACACGATTTTTATTTAGAAAGACCATAACGTGCGTATTTGGTAAAGCCCGAGCAGAGTTTGAAAACAACTCCAAGTGATGATCACACGATCTTAATATTTTTATGAAATCAGGAATTAATATAAGTAAGCATGTGATTCGATCACTATCCGATTTCTCATAATTTTGGATCGATCCGCTAGTGGATCGGTTCGATCCGATCCGAAACTCGAAAGGACATAATTATGGTCTTGGGTCCGAAAATCGGAACGGATCGGCACACATTCCTAACGTAACGTAACGTAACGCTGTCTGTCAAACTATCAAACAAAGAAAAGAGGTGTTTTTTTTACGATTGTTTTTCTACTAATACGCAGCAAAACCGTAGGAAAAGACGTGATAACCGGTGAAAATGATGAATCTGGAGATTTTGGAAACAGCCCACGAGTGTGATGTTGCTATTGCGCGAACCCAGTCTAAAAGAGAGAATCGGAGTAAAAGACTGCAGAGTGATCCTTGTGATGCCTTCAAGCAGGTGAAAGGCACTTCATCAAGCTTTATCGTGGGTTTATGACCGAGTTGAGCCCTCATTTGCCACCAACATTGCGATCAGATGCTTTGTATGTGGAAACGAATGTTAGTAATACTATGCAAAGTACCAGAAAAGTATCACATCAACTTTTCCCTGTTGCGTACAATTACCCTGCAATTACTATGCTCTGCCTACCATGCGATATCACCCGGGTTCGAGCCCCGTCTGGGGATTAACAAAAACCAAAATATCCCCAAGTCTTGGAGGTTTACATATTTGTGATGTCGTTGTTTCTGATTCTCACAACACAGGGTGTGCCTACCTGCCTGCAACATATTGTGGGGCCAGATGTACCTATGTAAGTAAATGTTAAACAATTGAGAAAGTAGAGAAGACTAATCCTGAATTGTTTGTTTTAGGTGCTGATTGCTTCAGGTTGCTTCAGCATTTTATGCTACAGGGTCCTATCAGAGGATTGTGGGATAAGGCCAAAATCACTGTATTTCCCAGTCTATTGTCTCCAAATTTTTGAAGCATATCCTTGACACTCAAAAAGCCAGCCCCGGAGGGGTGCTCAGGGAGGGTTCTTCTTCAACCAGGGGTATGCTGTGCCTGCACCTGGCCCACGAGAGTGGGGCCTTTGTTACATTATTGCTTCTGCATTACCCAGGTCGGGTTGACAGGTTAGACCAGATAAAATAAATTAAGTGTAACTACATAAATTTGTTTTATTTATATATACTTAAAGTATCAGTACAAAATTACAAAAGGTATGAATCAATCATTTAGATTATTCAGGATTTTGTTGATATTTCTCACATCAATTTAAAGGCATCAGCCATTAGCATGAGAATTTTGTAGTGTCGCGCTTTGAAGTATGCCTTTGTATATGTTACGGGTAAAGCTTGGAGGCTGGGTAAACCTAGTAACCCAAGCTTCTTGGGTGAAGTCCGAAATTTCAATCTACTCCAATTTGTCTTCGGGCTTTACCCGGCTAAACCTCTTTGTCAAAAAAACTTATTCATAATCATAAGATATGGAGAAAATATGGCATGGAAACAACACAATACTTAAGTTATTGTTTCTGCTGTAAACAACTAACCTTCCATGTCATGCAAAATGTATATTATTTAGAACTGGGTGTTGAATAGTAGTAACCGCTGAACCACAAGAGATTTCACGCGATCGAAAGGTACATCAGGCATTGAGACACACCAATGAGGTTTAGATACTTAGCATAGCAATCAGTAATCAGTATCAAAACCTCATTGGTGTGTGTCAACTGTCAAGTTTGTGTTGTGTGACGAAACATTTTTTTCTTAACATGAACAGCTGATCGTCAAAGCCGCCATTTTGTTAAATAGAATTTGTGGCCATGTTTTAGTTTTACAATTACTAATCTACGGGTGATCTTGATTGGCAGGCAGGCAGGCAGGACCGCAGGATATAAAAATCTGATAAAAATGCGAAATATTCCTTTGTACTTGTAAGTTTGTTAATCTAAGAAACACAGAATTTTCTCAACTTTCCTCAACACAGTTTCTTAATTCACAATAGACTTTCCCAGCCATACAAAATTAATGGATTTATCCTTGTGTAATTAAATTACGTTTTTGACCCCCTTTTGGTCCGAATTTTCGAAAATCCGTTCTTAGTGCTCAGTTATGTTATGAAAGCAACCATTGTGCAAAAGTTTCATGCCTCTAGGCCTAACGGTTTGGGCTCTGCGTTGATCATCAGTCAGTCAGTCACTCAACACAAATATATATTAGATTATAGGGGACATTATTTAGAATACTTAAATCAGGCTACAAAGCCCGCATATTTGCCCTTAATTTCCTCCTTCACATCATCTTCCAACCGCAGAGTAGTGCACGCGTCCCAGCGCGGATTGCAACGGCGCACACTGGTACCAATATGAAAGAAACTGAGAATAGGGTCGAAAGTTGGAGGACTGCCCCCAAAATTTTTATATAGATAGTTCATTTGATTTCAAACAACATTTTCAAATACCATTTTTTGATAAAATAACTCCTTTGCACTTAAAAAAAATACTGAAGTTTTTTTTGTATGGAAAAAAATTGTTTTTTGATGTACATTTTCACAAAACCAAAAGTGTAAAGATGAGACCCCATACATATTGTAGAGGACATGTACCTCGATGTTTTCTCCAAAGTAACTATGTGCGTATCGGTGCGTCCACGGGAGCCAGAGGCCCCTAAAGGTTGTAACTTTGACATAGCTATATTGTTTAAATTTATTGCATTTATCTCTCAAAATTAGAGTTAAATAGAGTAAAAAGACTTATTATAATATTACAAATGGTCAAAGGCCATCAAAGATTACGAAATCGGACTTAAGTTATTTTTCTTTAATTCCTAAGTAAAAGGCATTTGCTATGCCTACTTGTATACTAAACTTTAATGGAAGTACTTTTAGAATGCCCACACACCTATTTTACACTAATTCCGCATGTAAGTACAGTCAGTGGATGAAACCTGCTATAACTATGACTCATGCGTACCTCACAGAGTTCCACGAATACCCTGCGTAACAACAAGGGTACTGTTGTTGTTGCGCAGAATAATTGTTCAATTACACGTGGTATTTTTTTAAATCAATTACCTACTTTGAATTATGACTATGTTCTGTAAGTAAGTATGTATGAATTTAGTAAAATAAAACAGATAATATTTGTATTGAAGGTTTACTGTTTACAGTAAAATCCATATACTTAAATTAAAAATAAATATTTATAACAACTATATACAATCAATTTACATTTACAAACAAATATATAAGTACTCAAAATTTATTTAAATTTCTATACAGTGCTTATTAATTAACTTAATACTAATATAGTAAAAATTCAATATATTTACATTTATAAGACAAACACAAGGTTTTTTAAATATAAAATGATTATGAACTTAAAAGTACTATATTCATACATTTTCACACATAATATACAACAATAACTCAACTTAAGCTAGTGGGTCTGGAGGAGGACAGTTTTCTAAATCAATGAAGACCTCATCTTCCTCGAGCCCAAATGGTACATCCTGATCAAGGATTTCATCTGCAAGTAGACTTTCTGCCTCGGGAAACAGCTGAAGTTTTTGGGACCTCAGAAAGGCCTTCAGTGCCATGAACATATCCAAATTAGTAACGAAACCCGACATTATAACAGCAAATCACAGTAATACTTTCGCCAATAGCGCACTCACGACTAATCTTTACCGGTAACCTGCTTGTTTATATAGCCCTAATTGGGGGTTGTATTGTGCAACCTCTGCAAAAGCAAGAGGTTAGACAAGGACAAAAACTTAACAATAGTATGGATAACAATGGCAACAACGAAAGTTACGCATGAGTCATAGGTTTCATCCACTGGCTATATAGTAGACATGTGTGCAATTTCACTTTATTTAGTATTATGAGCTGTTTTGTTGTGAAATACTTTTCTTATCTTAATTTTAGACTGATGTGACATGATAGTTAATATAGGTATGCTTAATTTTTCCATTATTATTAATAAGCATTATAGAGCCTGTCTAAGATGTCTTATTTGTAAATGTAAATTAATGAATTTTTGCTAATGTAAATTATATGGATTGAATTGAAAAAAAAGTAGACCTTCAGTTAAAATATTATCTGTTTTATTTTGCTAAATACATACATACTTACTTACTTACTTACGGAACATAGTCATAATTCAAAGTAATTGATTTAAAAAATACCACGTGCAATTGAACAATTATTCTGCGCAACAACAACAGTACCCTTGTTGTTACGCAGGGTATTCGTGGAACTCTGTGAGGTACGCATGAGTCATAGTTATAGCAGGTTTCATCCACTGACTGTACATGCGGAATTAGTGTAAAATAGGTGTGTGGGCATTCTAAAAGTACTTCCATTAAAGTTTAGTATACAAGTAGGCATAGCAAATGCCTTTTACTTAGGAATTAAAGAAAAATAACTTAAGTCCGATTTCGTAATCTTTGATGGCCTTTGACCATTTGTAATATTATAATAAGTCTTTTTACTCTATTTAACTTTAATTTTGAGAGATAAATGCAATAAATTTAAACAATATAGCTATGTCAAAGTTACAACCTTTAGGGGCCTCTGGCTCCCGTGGACGCACCGATACGCACATAGTTACTTTGGAGAAAACATCGAGGTACATGTCCTCTACAATATGTATGGGGTCTCATCTTTACACTTTTGGTTTTGTGAAAATGTACATCAAAAAACAATTTTTCTCCATACAAAAAAAACTTCAGTATTTTTTTTAAGTGCAAAGGAGTTATTTTATCAAAAAATGGTATTTGAAAATGTTGTTTGAAATCAAATGAACTATCTATATAAAAATTTTGGGGGCAGTCCTCCAACTTTCGACCCTATTCTCAGTTTCTTTCATATTGGTACCAGTGTGCGGCGCGTATCTATTCAGTGCGCGGGCGTGGCTTGCAATAATAATTTTACAACATCACAACATAAACAAAGCGGTATAATACGGTATTGGACAACATTAAAAATATTCGACAAAATGTGGTAATCCTTTCAGATTGTAGCGTAGAAATCTATATTTAATTATATTTTAGAGTAAAAAAATGTTGTTTTTTTGCGGATTCCAGGAATTAAAATGTATAAACTATCGAAATATAATCTGTGACGAAAACGCTCTGTCTGACGTTTATCTCTCTAGTAATTTCACACGCTCGTCTCTCTCGTCTTGCTTGACTGAATCATAATGATGGCGGGTGTTCACTCACGAGCATGTGACGTCACGCGACTCATGTGACCGGCGCCATTAGAAATACAGCGTTTTTGGCGCGGTTTTTTAAAATTCAACTGTATTATAAATTTTTATTGAAACTACAGAAGATATCCCGAAAATATTAATGTAGTGCGCTTAAATTGTAATCACATTTATTTTAAAACTACTTCCAAAATGAGGCCAATACCGTATTTTTCCCACTTTTAGCCAGTTATTCCATACTCCATTTTGCGTGTCAGGGGACTGGCCCGTCGCCGCATCCATGGAGTAATGAGGGTAATTACTCCTTAAAAAACCGGGCTTAAGTTTTGATGTTTGCAATGTGCCTCTGCCACTCCGTATGGGAAAGCTTGTGACGGTGAAAAGTATGGAGTCACAAGGAAAACGACCGTCTAACCATCGAGTAGTTTATTGACTGAAGGCGCGCGGCGGCGGCAGCCCGTCGCTCGCGCACAGGAGGGTACATTACATTCCTCCAACCTTATTCAGAACATCTATTAACAATAGAAATAAGACATGTTAATATTACACATACAATTTACATAATAAAACAGAAAACCTTAAGAATACTTAATATATAATGTGAATGACTTTCTTACATGAATTTCTTATAATCTATTTTAGGTATGTTTCTCCGTGAGCGAGTGTAAGGTTGCTGAGCCTCTGCACTTTGATCAACTCCAGTACCATAGTCTGGATCAGTAACTGGCAACCGTTCACTCTCCACTGGAACAACCACATCACCAAAGTCGTCATTCACCTCATTAGAATCAATGGCCTCTGACCATTGTGTGACTATATGTCGGTGGGGCAAAGTACCTACCTAGTTGTTGTTGACGCGTTTAGTAAATGGCTTGAGTGTATCTGTATGAATAGTGGCACCTCTGGCTCCTCTGCACCTTACTGGCTCACTGTGTATTTTGTAATTTTGTCGGTGTGTGTACTGATGAGATAATGTGTGTTCGGTACGGCTATATTATTATAATTATTATTATTATTAGTTAAGATACGGGAACCCTAAAAACAGCATACAAATAAAAAACGTAACATGGTGGTAATAATTAACACCTGTTTCAATGTCATGTAATGACAAAGTGTCAAAGCCAAGAAAAATACGAGCACGCATTTAAACGCGTTAAACGCTAATTAATAAAACAAATATATTTGTATAATGGGTGTATTTTCTGCAGATTAAACCAGCAGCAAAGCAAACAATTAGACGGTATATAATAAAATAATTATTAATGTTTTTTTTAGTGCTTACTCAATCGGATCTAGCTTTTGTAGAGTAGATAGAGAAAATTGACCAACACATCATGGAGTTCAAACAAATTGTGCACGAGGAAGAGTTCGATAAAACAGTCATGAAAGCAGTACAAAAGTATTCTGTGGTAAGTAAGATCTAATACTAGTGGCTCTGTGAGCTGTAGACACAGATCGTAGACCTCGCGAGCGACACCTGCCCCCCTAGACAAAGTTAAACGCTAACGCTAGCGAAACGAAACGATAACTTTTATGTATGCCATTTGACATTTGGATTCGCTAGGTGACTTCACCTTAGCGATGCCAAATGTCAAATCGCATACATAAAAAGTTATCGTTTCGCTATCCTTCGCGTTTAACATTGTCTACAGGCACAGGAATTAGAGGGTTTTTTTTCTTTATTTTCCATCCCCTCACCGCTCACATCGTACTTGAAGTTTATCGGATGAACAGATGGAATTTTTATAATAAATTAAAGGTAAAAAATATTTTTAAATAAAGCTTTTTTTTTTTTTTAAATATGTCGATAAAATTCGATCCTCTTTAACCCTGATTGCTAAGCGCACTTTATGAAGATTCACACTGTGTAATAGTGGGTCCACACCACACTATCAAGCATAGTCTGCCGTAAAGTGATTTTAAAATGGAATGTTTTCTATAAACAATGCAGGTTGTTGCAAATGCCAACGTAAGGCCTCTTTTCACAGCAGTAAATACTCTAAAGGTCGAAACTGACCAACGTACGAGTTGTAATGTAACATTCGCATCGAGCATGTTGAGCATCGAGCAGGAACAGTTTACGCTCGTTACTCGCTTGTTTCTCCGTAATACTGACTCCGTACTGACTGACTGCATGAATGCTCGCTGTGTAACATGTATGCTCGCTGTATAACATGTATGCTCGCTGTATAACATGTATGCTCGCTGTGTAAAGGTGCGTACTGACTGACATTATGTTACGCGTTGAACAGCGAGCATTACACGTTACGCAGCGAGCAGTCATGCAGTCAGTACGTAGTGTTACGGGGAAACCAGCGAGCAACGAGAGTCAACTGTTCCTGGCTTTCTGCTCGATGTTCAATCATGTAATGCTCGCTGTGTAATGCCTGATTTACATTCAGCCCCTGCCGCTGCCCCTCTCGCTGCCGGCGATAATTCCCTAAATACTGCTGCAGCAGGATCGAGAGGAGTGTGTGTTTACATACTGCCCTAGCACTTCGCTTTCAAGTTTCGGCAATGCCAGACGGCGAGTACTGAGCGTCGGAGCAGAATGTAAACACGCACTGCCGCTCGCGCTGCCGGTCCTTTGACTTCCGCAAAAAAAAACCGCCATTTTGGGGAGCGCCGGGCAGCGCGAGTGGCAATGGCAGTGGCATGAGAAGTATCGCGTTTACACACTCGTCCTGCCCACTTCCCTGCTCACTACGGCTGAATGTAAATGCGGTATATAACAAGTAACGTAACGTTGGTCAGTTTCCACCTTAACCGAGCATGGATGATGAAAAACTAATTTAAGGGCGAGATTGATATTTGTTTCTATTGCTTAAAAGGACCTTTTACTGTTTCGCTCGTGCAACTCGGGGAGCGCTAGTGCTCTACTATTTCCTGAGGGAGATAACACTAGGTATGCTTGTTTGTTTGCCTTTTTAGCTGAATACTCAGAGCACCTATTTTGGCCCTGGAAGATACTTATTGCCTGCATTCTATACAAACTATGTCAATGACGTGAAAAATATGGAAATTAAATCCGATGACTTATGGATACAAGGTGTACCTAGATCTGGTGAGTGATATCTTATTAAACACAAAGATATTCATGCGTACATACAGATGATATTAGTATCATAGAGCATTTTGCTCCATGATAGTATCATGGAGGAACTATAGTATGTAAGATCTTCGTAATTACGCGCTTAGATCACAAGCGACTTGACGAATTATAACAATAAAGATGTTATTGTCTTCGTTTCAATTGAAGTAAAAGCGCAATACCAATATAATTTTCAAATATGACGAATACTTATATTATTAAAACCAGCCAAGTGCGAGTCGGACTCGCGCACGAAGGGTTCCTTACCATTATCTATAAAAAACAGAAAAAAAAAAGAATGGGAGCCCCCCCTAAATATTAATTAAATTTTAATTTAATTATTTATTTTTTAAGTAAATAATATATTTAATATATTGTGAACATTTTAAGCGTCTTCCTGCTACCATTATCAATATCGAGCAAAACTGAGCAAAAAAAATCACGTTTGTTGTATGGGAGCCCCCCTTAATATTAAATTTCTTTTGATTTTTAGTATTTTTTTGTTACAGCGGTAACCGAAATACATCATCTGTGATAATTTCAACTGTCTAGCTACCACGGTTCATGAGATACAGCCTGGTGACAGACAGACAGACAGACAGACACACAGACAGACAGACAGACAGACAGACAGACAGACAGACAGACAGACATACAGACAGACATACAGACGGACAGCGAAGTCTCCCTTCGTTTCGTTTGGCACCCTTCGGGTACGGCATGCAAATGTATCTTCAAGAATACTGTACCATCATCATTGTAATATTTGTATGTAATCTATATTGGCTTTACAGGGACGCATTGGACAACCCTGATGACTTGGTTGATCAAAAATGATTTGAACTATGAATTAGAGAAACAGATTGAATTCAAAATTCGAGTGCCAACTATCGGGTAAGTTCTTTTATTTCAGCCACAGGGAAAATAATTATATTCACAAAAACACATCAAACCAAGAAGAATCTCTAACTTACTACGTTCTGCCATAGAGACAAAAAGTGGCCAAGTGCGAGTCGGACTCGCCCATGAAGGGTTCCGAGTAGCACTGCATCATAATACACCTTATACACCTTGCCCAAATATCACTATCATTCTTCACCAGCAAATATATACTTTGTTTTTCAAAGGTGGGGTAGGGTATGAGGGCAGTTGTATGAATTACAAAGTTATCTTTGCGGTTTTTAATATATATTTTTATATCTTACTGTTTTATAACTACATCAGAGAGGCCAGCTCACCAGCTCAGCTTCACTGGCTCATCGAAGGGGCTTGTGGCGGGCTTTGAATTGAACAGCATGGCAAGCATAATATTGTGATGCGTACGTAACTGATGATGAAGACCACACATGGCCACCAGAACTGCTCAATACTAGGTACAAATACAATCCACTATGCGAGGCGAGGCTGACGGGCAATGCATAGCCTAAACCGGTGGACCTATAGCCATGAAACTTTGTACAGGGGTTCCTTATGTAGCGTACGGTAGCGCTGAGATGGGATTTGACGAAATTAATTCCCCAAGGGGGGGGGGGGGGGATAGTTACAGTTTCTATTAAACTCAAAAATCAAATAGGGTTTGTGCAAGTCGGTTTTTTTAAGTTTTTCTTTTTGTATCAATTATTATCTACTATTATTATAAAAATAGTTTTGTCTAGTATTTTTTATTTATATAGGTTATTAACATGGCGCGTGCTCGGATACGGGTAACTCACTGACGAACAGTAGAAGGGACTTAATGATAATAAAATTGTTTAAACAGACGATACTGCACTTGCAACTACGTAGGCTCCCCAGGATTTTCAAATGAAGATTGGAAGAACGTCGTCGATTACTTGAGTCAGCACTCTCCTCGGTTCACAAAGACCCACTTCCCGCTGTCTATGCTTCCTGATGATATCCTGGACAAGGGAAAGGTGGTCCACGTGATACGGGACCCGAGGGATGCTGCTATATCTTTGTACAAGTTGAAGATTTCAATGAAGCCAGCAGGAACTGATTTGGGCACTTTCAAAGAGTTTTGGACGTGCTATATCGAAGACAAAAGTAAGTGCTTATCATAACTGTTGCGGACGCAACCTCGCAGTTGCAACTGCGAGGTTGCGTCCGCAATAATAACATTTTTATTTATTTATTTATGTAAGTATCACAAGTATTTGTGCCATTACAGCACAGATAATCTGTGCATTACAGCGAACCAAAGTGTCACAATATCCCTCCATGCATCACCAAACAGATCATTCAGTGGTCAACATAACATAGCGTCCCGACTTCTCTCATACCGGGTGCGTGCGTGCCTACTTTTAGGTTTCATATCTATTGCAACAGAATCTTAGAATAATAAAGAATAATTTTATTTTTGCTTCATTTTAACGAATATCATGTCGAATAGACCTATAAGTACTTTAGGTTCCGTATTTCCATTGTTACAGTTCAGATGACTGCATTCTTCCTGCTTTGCAAAGAAGCTTGGGCGAAACGTAGCCACCCCAATCTCATAATCATCTTTTACGAGGAGATGGTGCAGGTATTTATTATGTGTTTCAGTGGGTAATTTATATTATGACAATTACTTTTCCACTGTTATTGGCCAAGTTGGCCATTTCCACTGCCCTAATGTTCGAGAGATTGTCTAGAAAGACCATTGGTTGAAAAATAATACGAAACCCTAAACAATTTTATTTTGAGCTCACAATATGGTGTCTAAAATCTGCCCTTCTGTGTTTCAATGTTTTTAATGTACTGAGTGTCACTCGCGCTATCAAGACAAATCTAAAGACACCTCAAACGTTAAATTCCTTCACGCCGTTCAGGCTGTAGCAGGGAACATAAAAATCTACAGACATACCCGCATATACAGGGTGAAATTAAATTAGGTGACCATATTTTGAGGAATGATAGTACCCATCATTGTGAACAACTTTCCCTATGAAACATATGGTCGCAAATGAAAAACATTTTTCGTCCCCCAGTGCATTGCCCCGATTAGCTGATTTCAAGTTACTATGGGAGACCCAAATTTTTTTTTCGTTTGCGACTATATGTTTTATAGGGAAAGTTGTTCACAATGATGGGTGACTACTATCATACCCCGAAATATGGTCAGCTAATTAAATGTCACCCTGTATACATACATACACTCGAAAATTTGTTTATTTTTTCTTAAAAGTATTGTGCATAACGCCTATTTCATACATCGACGCACTTAATTAATAGGTTTTCAAGACAAAGTACATTATTTTTTCAGGATCTTCCGTCGGTGGTACGTCGTGTCGCCAAATTTCTCAACAAACAGTACACGGACGAGCAAATATCCACACTCTGTAATCACTTGAACTTTGACAGTGTCAAAAACTACAAGGACATCACGGAGGAATTCAACAAAATTGCCTTTAATATAAAGAAGGACGACACAGATCAAAAAAATTACGTAAAAAAGGACGACATATGTTTTAGAAAAGGCAAGTATTTTACTTGCTATAAATTAGGCTCGGTGATGTCTGACAAACCTGGACAAACCACGTCGATTATCGGGTCGTGGCCGAGAGGTCAACCGCAAACTGCCTGGAAAAAAATAAAAATTCAGAAGTAACGGCCAAGCGCGAGTCGGGCTCGCGCACCGAGAGTTTCGAGTACCAGATTTACAGTTTCTGGTTTAAAATCAAAGTTCAAAGAAAAAGAAGTTTATAAAAGTAATGCCTACAAAATAGGATAATTAAAAATGTTGTTGTTTCAATGCGCAGGTAAAATTGGCGGTTGGAGGGAGCACTTTGACGAGGAGATGAGGCAGCAAGCCAAGCGCTGGATGTTAGAGAATATTGACAGCATCGGCATGGAGGTGCCAGCTTCTTGGAGGGAATGGGACTAACATTACTTAATTACATACTGCGAGCATGTATTACAACAATACATACTGCGTGGCTGATTGAATATATATATTTTTATCAGTATTGGTTATAATATTGTGGTGGTGGTGGTTGAGAAAAGCTTAGCCCATCTTTGTATAAATAAATAATCCTCCAGGGCCCATAGTTTTTTTCCACCCTGTCTAGCTTCAAAGTATAAATGTTACGGGAATTATACACTGAGGTTTTTGAATGAATGAATGAATTGTTTATTATTTTGACGTGACAACGTCTTATAAATTGGTTTGCCGGGTGACACTTCAAGAAACTGCGTTACGCTCCGCTCACGTTATGCGCTCACAATGAGAGCGAGTGAGAGCACGCGTCCCCTTCCACTCGGGCATGGTTAGCCCGCCTAAGAGCGAGAGAGACAGACATAAAAAGTGAAAAGGCACATTGTTTACTATTATTTCATTCCTTCTTCCTACTATACGAATGAATATTCACATTAAAATTATTTTACCACCTCAAAGTCGTTGTCACGTAAATCTTTCGCCCGTATACCGACTTTACAGGCAACCAATTTTTTTTTTTTTGGGTCTCTTTCGATTACTATGAAAATCCAACAATTTTACAGCATAAACGGACGTAGCGTTTGATTGCGTTGACCTACCTAGAAGCATACGTAGTACTAAATTAAATGATGAAATTAAATTATGAATGTTTAAAAAAATATCTTAACACAGATATGTATTTTAATACATTCAAACTTATTGTCCCAAAAATAAAAGTTAATTGCCTTATGGTAGCCCCGCTGCACAACGCAGTCAGCCAGCGCCCTGTGCGGCGGAACCGGCGGCGCACGTACGTCCTTTTCACTAATCTAGGTGCTCATAAAGAACAAATGTCGGTTGATGCAATCGGGTTATAGTATTTTATTCCAAACACCCAGATAGTCAGGCAGCTCAAAACACATCGTGATTTATCATTCTACCCGCTATATAACTAAAGAAAAAATATTGAAAACATGACTCGCGTGCGCGTACTCGCTCCTACTGCGTCGGTCAGTCGATCAACTTGTTGTCAGGCGACCGCATGCTATTTTTATAATAAGAAGTGATTAATTGTTGATATGGAACAAACGCATAAAGGTATGTACATCAACTGTATGTAATTTTTGATGTGCTATTTACATTTCAAGTTGCATAAAGGGCACTAGAAAAACCAAGCAAATAAGAAAAAAATATGAGACTTTTTCGTGTTTATTGGACCGCAACTATTTTAGTTGGTAGGTATTGGTCTTGAAATTATTATGTATGTGTAGGGTAATTATGTGAGATTCTAGAAAATTACGATTTGGCTGCAACAACCTGCAATAACTAGTTTTATGTGATTTTCTAGACCTCGCGGAAGGAATAAAGCTGTGCGAAATTATCGAGAATTTCACGCCCGCAAGTTTTCAAGGACACAAAATCTGCAAGATGCTGCACATTTTGTGTCCTTCTGCACATGCTACTTATATCATCAGACCCTCTCATATCGAGTTTGCGAAGAGCTAGGTCTAAACCCAGTGGCAGCATACCTCAATCGGTTCTGGATTTATTAGACGTGCCTGAGATAGCAGCAAACTAAATACTTACACTAATATATACACTACAACTTGTTTTATTTACTTATAAATCACACCAAATTAGTCACCTCTTAGAAGAATCCAAATATCTTTCATTGTCAATTTAGATATATATTAGTATGTATTAGTGTATTCATACGATATTTATTGTTAAGCTGTATTTATGTAACTGTGTATGTAGTCTATTCCTTAGTAATAGGTTCTTATATGTGTAATAATAATATCTATGTATTATAGGTACCTACTAGAATAGTATTATTGTACGCGCAATTCTTCCCTTTACCTATCATCTCCGTCTCCTACCCAACATGGTTTGCTGGAAGAAATCTCTTATTAGAGATAAGCTCGCCTTTGTACATATTTTTTCTATGTTAAGCTATTTTTACTGTCATGTGAGTACAATAAAGAAATTACGAAATTACGAAGAATTAGATTTTTAAGACGGAAAATACATTATACAGAACCACCACGCACGAGTCTAACTTGCACTTGACCAAAATTATACTGCAGATACTATATTTTTCATATATACAACAAAGGAACGCTTTTTTGCGCGAAATATAATGTAAAATTAATATTGAGCGCCTAGATTGGTGAAAAGGACGTACGTGCG
>CAUOQF010000380.1:0-33844 GCA_963457715.1 Argyresthia albistria | reverse complement strand
CCGGACCGATAACTGGACATGCTCTACTTTACAAACACTTATTACCCTAGGTGTTACAGACAGTCCCCTGTGCAGAGCCTGCATGGAGATGGAATGAGACAGCCACCCACGTCCTACTGGAATGTTCCGGTGGGTCGCTCCAGGAAGACGTCGGCAACTTCAAGGGTCTGCTAGACTTCCTACAGGAGCTGGGTTGGCAGGAGTAGTGCCCCCAACCCACATCACGCAAAATAGGCGCAATTTGCAGTCGTCGAGTTGCGGAAAACCAGCCCACTATAATTATAACTGCTGTGTACGCTGATAGACACATAGCTTCATGTGACTAAGCAGATAGATGCGGACTTTAGGTTGCTTGCCACAACGGTTGTTTTGCGGTCTGGAAAAGCAAAACGTTCGTCGTCATATTCGTCATCCTTAGTAGGTACGTCAACTTCCGCTGGTACTTTTACGGATCCGCCGAACAGCCGAAGAGTTTGACATCGTTTGTCATGTGCTTCCAAGACACGAGGTTTAAAGAGTTGGCTAGACTAGACACAATGATGGGGCTGTTACAATTTTATGAATTTGCTTCATTTGGTAATGAAAATATTTGCGCGTTCATAAACAATTAACGTCTCAATTTTCCACTTGCATGATATATAGATCAACTTATTTGAATATTTCTCAAAAACAATGGGCATTATTCTTGAGTGAGTGCTATTAATGTTGTACAAGCTCATATGTTCATTATTGTTCATGAGTATCTCATAATTCTTCTTTTTGTGCGGCTCAGCCGCTGACGGAGTAGATACTTTATTTAGGTTATTGTAACAAAAGGAACCAGATCTCACGTCTGCTGACGTATTACTATGTACGAGCGTGGTAGAGTGAGTAACGCCAAAAACCATTCGCGAAAGAACACAAAGAGCTAAATATAGTAAAAAGTCTGCTTCCAAAACGGGTATACTACACGATATTCCCCATAAGGAAGTCGTCAGCATACTCGTAAAGACAACAATTTATCAGATTACGACAAATTCTCGCTGAAAAGAACCAGATACCGGCGGTGGCCAACCGCTTCCTACCTTTGATCCATGGAGGATTTCATCGCAATACCTTCGGGATCGTAAACAGGGCGGTCAATGGCATAGGTACATTTACTTGTATTTATGCGAAGCTTTACTAACACGATAGCCCAGAAGACACATCTGCGTGGTTTGTCAATACGACGATGGAGGAATGAGAAATGATAACATGGCGACAACTTTATTGTCTCTGTCTCTAGATAGAGTAGAGCACTAAGGACAGCGAGGACATTCTAATAAGTGTTTTGTCTCTGGTATTTACTACCTGCTACTATCTCTACTGCTTGCAAATTTTGACCATGACCCATGTTGACTGTATGATCAAACTGACAAGGTAAGGCAAGAGATGTGCAAGGACCATAAATTGCCTCATTAGAGGAAAGGGAGCGTACCCATACTATGTGATCAGTTTAGGGAGGGGCGGAGGTCTTTAAAATGCCACGCTAGTATGAAATACAAGTCGTGTCTCGGAGGGGGGTCAAAAATAGCAAAAAATGGGTCACGTTAAGTCACGTAGTATGGGCATGTTCCGCATGTTCCCAGTTGCACTATGGCCTAAGGTGCCACAAAACATAACCAGCCACCTATTCTAATCTTGGCTGATGCTATCAAATCAAATGATATTTACTATTTATGAGAGCAAGCCGTACACTTATGATAAGCGTCATGATTGATAGGGATTATGTTTATATGGCACAACGTTCTTGACATACTGTACTAACACAACCACACAGTAGAACTAAGATAACACGCGCAGTGTAATTCCTACTTTACAGTTACAATCCCAGGACCTAACTGTACTGTATGCCAGGCACTTGTCTCACGTGCAATCTGCCACTTAGCTCGAGTGATACAAGACAAAATTGAGCAGTAGCAGCGGCGGGCGGCGCCCACGGTGTGATATCCGCTCGTGGGTGCAGAATCTTTTTTTGAGCACAATAAGGCGCGTAGCGTGATGTGTGACCTCTCGGGACGCGTTCTCACGTTA
The DNA here is from genome assembly GCA_963457715.1 of Argyresthia albistria. NCBI lineage: Eukaryota > Metazoa > Arthropoda > Insecta > Lepidoptera > Argyresthiidae > Argyresthia > Argyresthia albistria. The sequence goes on along the minus strand of CAUOQF010000380.1, from coordinate 31,792 downwards.
ATGGTTCAGGGTCGCTGAGTCACTGCTCACTGTTGCGACACCGGGAACACCCGGCACTCTTGTCATGTAACAGTAGGTACGCGCAGTACCATCAGTTTTCTGGCGAAACTGGGTGTCCACTTCTGTCTGTTCTGTCTGTTGGACAACCCACCACTCAAAAGATATAGAAAGGGCATTATTTGTACTGAATCAGTAGCAGTCACGCGTCTGGGGTTTCCTTTAGCCTGAATGGTAGTGGTAGCATCAGATATTTATTGTAATCTGTCTTTAGTGTCTGCCTAGTCTAAGTCTTCTTGCCATGTCATCGGGCCAAAAATCACGAGCATTTATGTGTGGATCCGCGGTAGGTAGGTAGGTACATTGTATTTACAATTGATTTGATTATACACAACTTTTAAAAAACATGCAGTTACCTATACTTAAGGTTGGTGGTCTCTTCAATACTGCTGACATGAATTATTGCAAAACTGATACCTACGCAAGATCGCGAATATTCGTAAAGATACACACTCAAGTCTAAACTAGAATGCAAAAGTAAATGGTAGATATCTTCGTGAGATTAACTAGCTATTATGGTTAATGGAAAATCATAAAACTCATTAATCAAGCGCTAGGTATCTAGCCTACTTGAGTCAACCTCAAGTTTATTGCAGCTTCATCCATCGCCAAAAGCTGTCAATCTATTTAGATGCTGGTTTGTGATTTTTAGGTTGGATTTTTCAGTATGGTTATTAGATGGCTTTGTTTTATGGCGGTACACACACGGAGGCGGTATGGTGAGCATGCCCATGCCCGCACTCGCTACCGGGGCCTACCCGCTCCCATTCATACTATTCGGAAGGATGGTACGCGGATTGCAAAGCCACTGTTCATGCGTCATTGGAGCGCGCATGAAAGTTGCTGCCGAGCTGGAGTCGTATCATATAATATATCCGAATAATATGAAGGTTGATAGGGCCCCATATCGGGACTCACATCCTCCGGCGAGGTATGTCCGCAGCTGCTCAACCAACGCTAGCATGGTTGGCTGGCGTGCAGTAAACCACGCTTTACGCCATCTGCAAAAGCCGCCACTTTCAACAATCAACCCAGTCACCGTGCGGTAATGTCAATATTTCCATTGCAAATTAAGGTTTATGGCTTGAATGGTGTGGTTAGAATTAGAATTCAGAAGTGCATTCTCGAATCCTAATCTCGTGGTAAAAAGGTAAAAAATTGCCAATAAAAAACCTTTTTGCTATGAGATTTCATTGTAGTTTAGCGTAAAGAAATTAGAAAATTCTAACACATTCATGTAAAATGGCAAGAAGAGAGTCAGTTTTGTTTTTAACCGACTTCCCAAAGGAGGAAGTTTACAATTCGTCCGGATATTTGTTTTTTTTTTTTTTTATTTTTTTTTTTATGTATGTGCCTCGATAGCGCCTAGACGGATGGACCGATTTGGAAAATTATTTTTTTGTTTGAAAGGGTTTACCTTCCCATTGGTCCCATTGACACCAGGTCAGGATCTGATGATGGGATCCTGGAGAAATCGAGGGAACTCTTCAAATATTATAGGCAGACATATAGTGATTTTTGTGTTTTTCATAATAACTCGTGCAAATGCACATGGTAAGCATAATATTGTGATGCGGAACTGCTGATGAAGACCACATATGGCCACCAGATCTGCTCAATACCAGGTACAAATACAATGCGTGGCTGACGGGCAGGCAACGCATAGCCTAAACCGGTGGACCTAGAGCCATGAAACTTTGTACAGGGGTTCCTTAGTAGCGTGGTGTAGCACTGATATGAGATTTGACAAAATTAATTCCCCAAGGGGGGGGGGGATAAGGGGTTACAGTTTGTATTAAACTCAATCTAATCAAATAGGGTTTGTGGAAGTCGGTTTTTTCTAAAGTTTACTTTTTGTTTCAATTATTACATTTAGTAGCAAACACTTTATTGGGGATTAAGCTCAAATTGACATCACATATTCTTCTAACATTGTCCTGTCTGCATGCATGTGTGGGTGTTGTGCCAACATGCAAATAACTAAATGTTATCTCATATGATAATATCATTGTTTACAAAATTAAATACAAAAATTTGTACCATCAAGGTTACCTTACAGAGATCTTGTTTCCTTATAACCTGTGTGTAGTAGGTAGGTGGGCAGCAAGTAAGCATTTCATGTGCAGATATCAAGAGAATCAGTGAGCATAACTTTGACATCTGTTTACCTAGTGGAACCAACAAGGTCACCACGGTTATCACATGTCAGCAGACTGCACTCAGGGGCAACAGTAATTTCAATTGGATGGGACAGATAGGAATGGAACAAATCAATTAATTTTGATCTTCTTGATAGATATTTGTACTATTAACTAATAGGGAAAGTGAACTTCAAAGAGAGACCTGGATTCAGGGAGTGAAGTAGGTTTTAATCTAAATAGTGAGGGTGGAGGATGAATAATTTTACAATGGGCCATTCCTACTCTGCAAGATAAATATTGCAAACCTTGAGTTAAATTAAGATTTTAAATCAACTTTGAAGACCAAACAGCTGATCAGTGTCGGAAGCAGGAATAAAATTATGCATCAAAAAAGTATGTGAATTGAACTGTCAGTTACCCTTATGTACAACAATGACATAAGGCTTATTTCCTATGAACTCAAACACTTTTTCACTCTGGTAATCATTCCTGCTTGAGCCACAGTTTAATAAATTCTTGCAATATGATTGAATAGGTATACCAAACCAATTGTCAAATTGTGTGATATTGGTTCCGTTCACTTCATCAACTAATAAAGACAAGCCCCCCTAGATAATAGGTAGGCAATTTGAGAACTGAAAATAAACAGTTTGTTTTCTTAGTGTTGCACAAATGATATTAACAAATTGCATTTTGTCTATGGGCCCAGTTAATCTTAAAACATCTAAATGAATATCACATATCTAAGCCAGCAGCCACAAATAAAGACGTAGGATGCGGACGTGTCAGGACATAATGAAGAAAAATAAAAAAACGTGTCTGCAGAGTCCACGCCCTGCCCCCCTAGACAAAGTTAAACGCTAACGCCAGAAAAACGAAACGATAACTTTTTATGTATGCGATTTGACATTTGGCTTCGCTAAGGTGATGTCACATAGCGATTCCAAATGTCAAATTGCATACATAAAAATTTATCGTTTCGTTTCGCTAGCGTTAGCGTTTAACATTGTCTACAGGCACTGTTTTGTCAGTCAGTCGCCAGTTTTAAGTGGAGGTAACCTCTCTTTCTTGCATAGTGTGAGAGACAGGTTGCCTGAACCCTACCTTTGCTCAGAGACAGAAACTTGGTGCTTACAGTACAAAATGATTGAGCTTGTAAATGTAAAAATATAGGTATCAACAATACCAGCAGATTCTCTTCTGAGGTTAGAGAGTGCAATACCTACTGTCTATAAAAAAAACATAATAATGTCTTCTGTACAAAACTGTTATCAAAACTCAGCATAAAATCCTAAATAATATATAGAATCATCAACAGAATGTTTTTCTTGAGCTTTACCAGTTCAGCAACCAACCTGAGACACTTGTTGATCTTTCCAACAAAACGTCTTGCGTATGCAATGAGCCAATGACAAAGTGTATCATAACTCGTAACAATAGTAACTATATAAATATTTACCATTATTTTCTTGAATTTTGTCGGTTGAAGCGGCGCTTCCTGTTTGTGTCATGCCCAACAATTCGTCCATCTTGCGTTCACTGGTTTGTTACATCAATCATAGAAACACAACACAAATTACGAAAAAAACACATTTCATGACACAAAACACTCGTTTAGATACGCCACACACAGTCTTTCTCGAATTTAATTATTTTTATCCATTTATAGCCCATTTTACAAAATTCCCGTCGCAGTGCAAATTGAAGGCAGTTTGGTTTTTAACCATAGACAAGATGAAGACAACAGAGAAGAGGGAGGGGGGGCAGTCACAGACAGCGCAAATAATGACAAACATGTCTTTCTAAGCACGAGTCAATCTCGCGATCAATATCATAAAATTCGCGACTCACGATTGTCACGATCACTATACCCTATCCAACAGATGATATCAGACATCTATCAGTGTCAAAACACGCCTATATGAAGTATCGTATTTTTGACAGTAAAATGTATAGAGACAATTAACATACTTTATTGGCAAATAGTGACGAGCTACACTTATCGTAAGACAAGTTATTGATCTTGACTCGGAAATTATAATAGAATTTTGAAGACATCGACAGAACAAGAAAAATTATGGATGAAGATTGGGAGCGTGACGTACGATTTGACCAATCTACCCAGGAACTGATTATAAATCTACAAGACTGCTCCAGCTAGTCCGAATCAGACTTTGATGATGGTGATTTGGGCTGTGAATCGATTTAACGAGAATAAAAACATGTTACAACATCGTTTTGTTTGATTTGCTTGAAACACTCAGAAACTTTAGTTAGAATATCGATAATTTGTATCGACATTATCCCCATGCCTAGTAGTCACAGTGACAAGCTGTCACAAGTCATCCTATGTTGGATAGGGTATAGCTAGCTAGACTGCGTTTCATCGAATAGTTCCTTTGGATCAAGGCATTTTCGTTCTTAACCTTTGACAATAAAGACTTCGACAAAGGAACTATTTGATGAAACGCATTTATAGTTGAAATACTTTACAGAATGTCTATTTCTATTGCCGCAACTAATTGTTTAGAATGAAATAGTAGGTATTAAGTTAGTTATTGTTCTGAGGTAGGGTAAGCAGTACAATGATTGGCACCTTAAGGAAAATCTCATGTTTGAGGTTTAATATCTATGTAGTTAGCTATTGAAACTATCATGATGTTGTGTTTTCTACTACTATAGGGATCTAAGAACCTAATAAAACCTGATTTATCTTTCTAAAATCTAATTTTAATTCATCAATTCACAAAATAGTGAAAAATTACCCAAAAGTACATTCATTGGCCCCTTCAGCACAATGATTAGCCCTATAATAAGTATAAAGATTGGCATGCCAATCATTATACACGTGAGGTGCCAATGAATGTACTCCATTGAGTAATAGTGATGGGAAATAAAATAAAATACCTAGAACTTTATGAATTATATTCTTGAATGTTTGCACCCATATCCCTTAAAAACATCGAAATCTACATCGAAATCTACATCGCAATGTCGATGTGTCGTGCCGTGGTCGTGCCCACTCATACACAGGCGCGAGCGCGGCGGTGGCGGCGCGCCGCTGCTGGCTGTGTCTGTGTCGGCGTCGCGGCGCCTTTTGCGGCATCAAACAATGAAAGAATGACCTTGCGCGACGGCGAGTCAGCTGTATGGTCATCGCATCGTCAATTCCTATACTACTGCCGGTAGGCTACCATACCATTTCCTCAAAGACATCTACCATGGCAGTATAGTTCGTGGATGAAACATTAAGCCTATCAGACTAGAAAATCTACCTATCTATCCGTAGGTTCCGTAGAACCTGCTACCTACCTCAGATTTCGACTCATTCGAATGTGGGTACCTTATCTATCTATACCTATAATACCCTATATACAAAATATTTTTGGTGAAAATACCCACCTCTAACCTTTCCAAACTTTTAATAAATTAAAATTTAAAATGTGCACATCACTACTAAATAAAAGCATAATCATAAAAACTCAGTACATTGATTGGCCCCACTTAGAATACAATCATCAGCAGTGCCAATGGTCAAAAAGTACAATGATTAGCAGTGCCATCATTTGCTTACAGAGGGCTGATGATAGTTTTGAGTGCATCCTTTTAAACAACTCATTCGTCGCAATTAATTTAGGTACTAATTGCAATTAAATTTTTTGAAATAGTTTTAACAATCATTAGCCCCGGTGCCAATGAACTGCACCTTCATAGAAACTTAAGGTTACAATGATTGGCCCCAATTAAAACTGATTTTAGGCGTTGAAATACAATAACAAACTGCTTAATATCATAACTTGACTCATATAATAACAACAAAACCATTAACTCGCATCTAGACTTCCAAAATAACAAGTAAAAAGGCTTCAACACTCACCTGTTTCTTAACAAAAATCGTAACGATTTCAACAATCCGCACCACACAGAGACATGTTGGGAAAGAACATTTTTTCACAGAGTTGCCAGTAGTTTCATCTAAAAACTACCAATTTGGTGTTGTCACTTACGAAATGGTGGATTTAATAGAATTTTTTGTTTTACTTTTCTTATCTGGTAATTCTTAATAATTGTGTTCAAAGTCCAGAGTGCCAATCAATGGGGGGGTGCTGGAATTAGTACCCTTTACCCTATTAAGTCAATTTCTATACAATAACGCGTGACGACGAGATTGAAGGTATTGCCGTTTTAGGCGCTGACGACGCGACGACGGTGCGGACGGAAGCCTTTCGTGTGCGAGTCCGACCCGCACATGACTAATTTTATTATTCTATAGGTAAAGTTTTGATTTTTATCTATGATGATTGATAAAATTCTTGATCAATTTTCTTGATTTCTTTGATCAATTTTTTGGAAAAAAAATATTCGAGAATGCAATCAATCCTAAGGAAAGAATTGATTGATTGATTGATGGAGTACCTTACAAATGATAGTAAAATTTTCAAGTACCTGATTATTAAAATATTTGTTTACGTTATAAGACCGTGGTTTCCGAAACGAAAATTAGCTTGAACATTGGTTACTATTCAGCCAATTACGTGCCGCTATTTTGAATTAATCGAGAGCTAATCGAGAGCTATTACCAATGAAAATAATTCCAATAATACCAATAAAAAAAATACGCGTGTAGCACCGTACACGTGTTAGAAGTAAAACTTCTGTAGCTAGATCATTAAGTGGTACCTATACTATACACCTATACCTACCTATACTAAAAGAGATTTAAATTTCCAATTTTGAGATCCAATCTCTGCTTCAAGTTACTTTTAAGTTTCAGACGTCCGATTATTTGAAATTATTTTATACTTGTACTTACTTTTAATACGTCATGTCATTTATTTCCCACCATTCCTTATCTACAATTTGTCGCGCTCGTGGTGATATACTTAACTCATTCAATAGTGTCACTACTATTTGCATCTCGCTCAGATTATATACCATCTGACGTCACGTCTTTAAGCCGTCTCGCTCAAATGTATGCATTGCTTTGCTTGTTTTAGAAATCCATATCGACCCGTGTGACATTGATGAAACTCTTTTCTTACAAACTGTATGGATCGCATCGCACAGCTGTCAAACATAAGTTCCGGTTCCAACAAAGAGGTTGAACGAAGTAGTTTGAGTCATGCTAGTTGGTTGTGTCTGTCCCAGCCAGCGGCGGCGGCGGCGGCGGCGCCATCTTGGCCATACCGGAAATCAAGAACTCGTGGAAGAATGCTTAAAATAATTTTTATTTGTTAACGTTTCATCAGGTTTTTCTCTCACTAATTAACATTCTTTATTGTACGAATGTATTATTATCTTATCTGATTAGTTAAAAACCGTATTGAAAATAGTTGCGGTTTTAAAAGTCTTCAGCCGACCCTGACGTCACCGATTCCAATTTCCGTTACATTTCTTAGCCACTCGTGATAGCACCCGGCTAGTAGCAATTGAAAAGCAAATATATGAATAACCCACAGTTGAGAGGTTAAATAAATTTTACCCCCGTGCCCTAAGAAGTTTTACTTCAAAAATATTTAATTTATGAATTGAATCACAGATATTATAATACTATACTAGATTGAATGAATGTACCTATTGAAACTGCACTGACTGTAGGTAGGCAGTTGCAGTTAGCAGCTTGCTTCGGCAGAGCTATGCCATGCTATGCGCTGTTTATAGCTTGGTCCTTTAAGTTGCGCTTCCACTGCGTTGGAATCGGAGCGTTCGGAGCGGACGGATTGCTTTGTATTGATTTCTATGGTAGTGCGTGCTCTGTGGATTGGCATATCTGCGCCCATAGAAATAAATAAAAGTGGCCAAGTGCGAGTCGGACTTGCCCATGAAGGTTTCCGTATTAGCAAGTAATTAGTATAAGACTGGATGTTTGTGTTGTAACTTTGTTTTTCATAGTGTTTGTATGAATGACAAAGAAATCTTTGCAGTTTTTATTAAATGTTTTATATCTTAAAAACTGCTTATTATATTTTGTTCAAATTAATTTTCATTGAAAGTGTGTATTGAGATACACAGCATATTGACGTGACAACGTCTTATAAATTGGTTTGCCGGGTGACACTTCAAGAAACTGCGTTACGCTCCGCTCACGTTATGCGCTCACAATGAGAGCGAGTGAGAGGCACGCGTCCCTTCCACTCGGGCATGGTTAGCCCGCCTAAGAGCGAGAGAGACAGACATAAAAAGTGAAAGGCACGCGTCAAATATAATTCTTTGTATAAATAAATGTTTTAAATTGTTACTATTATTTCATCCTTCTTCCTACTATACGAATGAATATTCACATTAAAATTATTTTACCACTCAAAGTCGTTGTCACGTAAAACTTTCGCCCGTATACCGACTTTACAGGCAACCAATTTTTTTGACACTTTGTACGTGTGAAATGTCAAAAGCCCCAGATAAACAGACAGATAAATTCTATCTGAGCAATGAGAGAACGGCACTAAATGAAGAAAACTAATCTAACTAAAATGGCGTCTTGTACTTTCAGTAACAACTGTTATTAGAGTCTACAAAAAAGCATTCCATTTTCCATTTTTTTTTAGATATTTCACTTTCATACTTTAAAAGTTAGAAGGGGGTACAATTTTTTTTTCACTTTGGAAGGGTCTGTCTCTTTAAAGATTGACGTTGAGGAAAATGGTTTTAGGAACCTCAACGTAATTTTCAAAGACCTATCTATAGACATCCCACACATGTAGGCTTGATGTTTTTTTTTGGTGTCGTTTCCATGTATGGGAAGCCCCCCCCCGCCCCCTTAATATATTATTTTTTGTATAAAAATCCTAAACCGGTTCAGAGAATACATCTACATACCAAGTTTCAACTGTGTAGTCCTAATAGTTTTGGTATAAAGTTGCTGTGATATACGGACGGATAGACAGACAGACTTGATTAAACTATGAGGGTTCCTTGTTTCTCTAATGGAACCCTAAAAAGCAACAAATCCGGTCCGCTCCGTATGCTCCGATTCCGACGCAGTGGACGCGCAACTTTACTTTACGCCATAAATATTGCTATAAATCCGCCACCAGCCGCCACCCACTCGATACCTTTTACACTTTTACTCATTTTTAGGGTTCCGTACCCGAAGGGTGCCAAACGGGACCCTATTACTGAGACTTCGCTGTCCGTCTGTCCGTCCGTCCGTCCGTCTGTCACCAGGCTGTATCTCATGAACCGTGGTAGCTAGAAAGTTGAAATTTTCACAGATGATGTATTTCTGTTGCCGCTATAACAACAAATACTAAAAATCAAAAGAAATTTAATATTAAGGGGGGCTCCCATACAACAAACGTGATTTTTTTGCTCATTTTTGCTCGATATTGATAATGGTAGCAGGTAGACGCTTAAAATGTTCACAATATATTGAGTATATTATTTACTTAAAAAATAAATCATTAAATTAAAATTAAATTAATATTTAGGGGGGCTCCCATACAAAATGTTATTTTTTTTGCGGTTTTTTTATAGATAATGGCACGGAACCCTTCGTGCGCGAGTCCGACTCGCACTTGGCCGGTTATTTTGTTACTTCCACAGACTTTCTGTCTCTGCGTCTCGCATGTGCACCTGTGAAAACTCCGCGAATGTGGAGGGTTTCGCGTTCGCGCACTCATTTGACGCGGACCATAAAACCGGACGGGGAACGCCGGGAATCGCGAACGCGAACTCGAAGCCACGAAATCCTCCATATTCGCGGTTCGCGGGCTTCACGCGCGATTTCGCGGTGATAGTGTGAAGCCGACATTACAAAAATAATCTTTGACAGCAAGCAATCACAATCGATTCAGCCAAACTCGTGCGGCCTACACAATTTTTTTTTTTTGAGTGATGAATGAATATTTTTTCACTCACCACTGCTTTAACTATATCGTCTGTGCTTTCAACAAAATTCATAAATTGTGTTGTGTGTGTTGTATTTTGTACAACTTTCCAGTATTCTGAGTTTCTGAGCTTTACCAAACCTCTCTGCTAAGAAATTGATAACCGTCACAATATCAGCGTACCGTGAGCCGTGAACCAACACAAGCAAACCTTTATCAAACAAGTAAATCTCCAACAATGTAATGTACATAATTAGTGATAAGACGTAAATACTTTTGAGTATTTTAGGCTCTGTAGTTATCCTGTACGTACAGCTTGTAAGGATGGAACATTTTGGCCTCTCCCACATACTGAGTGAACCGGATAAATATAATCCTGACACATTGGACTTGCTAGCCGACAACGAGGCGAGAGAATATTGGCTAAAAACTTGCGAGAAACTAGTGGAGAAATATGTGAAGTATGCACTAACCAATAATGCCGACCCCACCGTAGAAATAAGAGCATTGAAATTTAAGACATGCTATGTGGAGGCATTGAAAGAACTCAAGACAAACCCTCTGTAAGTTATTGATAGGTTGGTAAATTAAATATATTGCTTTTTTTATGTCCATACATGTTACTAAAATAAACTGTTTAATTTTAGTGCTCACGGGCAGTTGACCATTCGATTGCTTCTTGACATCAACGAAACATGCCTTCGTTCTCAGGGGTTCTTTGACTTATGGAAGCAACAGAAGAAATATGAAAATGAAGCTGCATTGACTAGACTGAAAAATCGCCTCATTGAGGTAGATGCTCTCCCTGATAATAGACAGAGATGGATTGAACTTTGTAGAGGGGTTTTAGCAGGTATGCCTTGCAATGTTCTATGTCTATTATTATAACTGTATCACTCAACAGTGCTTATCATAGGATAGACCATGGGATACTGATGTTGTATTATCTTATCACAGTTTAAAGAAAAGATTCTATTATTCTTTGCATAGGTATGCAATTTTACAAATAATCAGTCAGATGGTTAAAAATATGTGTAGTTTCAAACCCCTTCAGTCAAGAGATTGTCATTCTCCTGGCCGAAAAGGAAACAAAAATGACATTAAAATTAGAGTACAAGTTCTCATCCCCTTGCTATAGACATTAATTGACGTCTTGGCACCCACTGTCAAAGTCAAGGACTTTTCTGTCCTCTAGCGAAGGGGTGTGTTAATACCACATGACAGCAGTTTATGCTTTTAGGGGCTAGCTAGATAAAACCTAAATTGCTGTCTAACACTCATATTTATTTTGTTACTTCCAGGAAATATGTTTGATTGGGGTGCCCAAGCAATCACTGCCATTTTAGAACAGGATGCAGTATTTGGCCTACATGAGGCTCTTGAGAAAATACAGAAAAGACCATGGCTATATGATGGCTTAGACAAATGGCTAGATAAATTAGAGGTATTTACACATTCCTTTACCTCATAATATGCTGCTGATAGTTTCCATGAACAGTAATTTTAAATTCAATAATTTCATTTCAGACAACAGTACATCATTGTGCAGCTGTGTTTGTGGACAACAGTGGAGTAGATATTGTATTAGGTATTTTGCCCTTCGTGAGAGCACTCCTACTTAGAGGCACTTCAGTTATTCTCTGTGCCAATGAATGGCCAGCACTCAATGATGTTACCAGTGAAGAATTGAATGATATTTTACAAAGAGCAGCTCTAGTCTGCCCTGTGCTGGCAGCTGCATTAGCTACGGGAGATTTAGTTATACGGTCAAATGGGCAAAGAGGTCCATGTCTTGATCTTAAAACTATTAGTGTAGGTAAGGCAAAGCTTCATTGATTTGTTTGCATTTAATTGAAGTAGTTTAAATTACTTCTAATAATTGTTTTTTTTTTCTATTCACAGGTCTAAGTACAGAGTTTAGGACAAGAGGTGTTGATCTAATAATTTTGGAAGGCATGGGAAGAGCATTACATACAAATTTCAGTGCGCGGTTAGCTGTTGACTCTCTCAAAATGGCAGTTGTAAAGAATGCTTGGCTAGCAGAACGCTTAGGTGGACCACTATTTTCAGTAATTTTTATCTATGAGGACAAACCTTCTATATAATAATAATTATGTAACTGATAAAAAATTAATGCTCATCATTATTTTGAAAGTATTATATTATGTTAGTGCTAAGTAACTTAATTTTATTATCTGGTGTGAGTATCTCAACTTGATAATCTCTTACTAATTTCGTAGCACAAAGCTAAACAAAGACCAGTACAAGACAAATGTCATCAAAGGTTTTATACTAGGTATTGTTTACCTTTCTGTTACGGGATTTGTAATACGATTATACATTTATGTTTGTCCTAGACATCATTATTATAGATATTTGTGTTCAAACATGTGTGGTGAACTGGAATATATTTTTGTGTGTTACCATGATTATTAACTTTCGTTTTACATGATATCTAGAAATAACAATGCAGATGCTTTTTCAAATTTTATTTAATAAAAACTTGACCCATTGCATACTATACTAATTCATATTTAATAACAAAGGTCGTGTCTCTTCTGGAGTTCATACATAGTTCATTACCTATTTGAAGCGAAGGGAAATTGTAAATACATAATGTATGTAATAGACTGTACTACTACAGAAATGTACATACAATACAAAAAACATCACCTAAATGCTAATAAATAAATGTTCACTACAATTGAAAGGAGTTGCTCCTTTAGCCTCCTAAGTATTACAAGGAAATTCCAACAGTTTCATGAAGTTGCGTCATTTTATATTATTACTTCAACTTCTTACATTTAATGGGTTCTCATCCAAGTAGGTAGGAGATTAAGACCTGTTGAGCCAAGAAATCACTTTGAAGACCAAATATGCAATGCTTATTGCATAAACAATCTTCTCTTTCTGCTGGCGCTGCAGCTGTTCAGCTTCTATAGACATGACGCGACGGTTCAGCTTGACAATTTGTCTCCGTAAATGCACTAACTCTTCAGCAGTGGAAAGGCCCTCTCCATTACCCAAGGGTGGGGTCGGATCTCTGTAAGATAAATTATACTATATTGCTAGTCCAGATGCAAACTAGTAAACATAATCTCTGCTGCTCTAGTAGCAACCACTTATACATTAAAGTGGGACAGAATTGAATGGCATTCATTATAAAAGTAATATTTTTCCCAGATAAAACAATAAAAGGAAAATGCTGTGGTGAGGTGACTAAACATTATTATTAATTGCTTGATTGTGTATAATGGCAATTACCTACTGTATGTATCTACTGCAATTTACTAAATAATATGGAGGAATTATTCAAACCTTAGTACCAGCCGAGACTCAGTCATAGTAGATTCATTGAAGTTGTCTGGACGTGGAGTAGTTGAGCGGGCGCCATCACCCTGTGAACGAATTATTCTAGCATTCCTTGGCGGAGAATTAGGGATGCCACGAGGAAAGTCATCAGCAGATGGGAAATAGTGTTGGTCAAGAGTTATTACACGAGGTGGAGTACTGACTCGGATCATGCCTGGGTCTGATGGTAAAACAGCATTATCCAATTGGATCTCCCTGGGAGTTGCTTTTGTTCCTGAAAAATACAAATTACTATATTTAAAAAATATATATATGCAGCATACATAACAGATGAGAATGAAGACTGAGTGGAATGAGTGTTACTGAGAAGAGAGTGAAATATCCAGAGAAAAGTCCTAGCAGATCTAGATTATTTTCACAAAGTATTACCCATATGCTGATCTTGTCCAACAACCAAAATTCGCTCTGGTACTTTCATGTCAAATTTTTCATTAGCATAGTCCCAGCCCGAGATCATTCCATTAGGTCCACCATCATCATCAGCCACATCTCCATTTGCCTGAATCATTAGAAAATATGATTAGTTTTGGATGAGATCATCATCATCATATTCCTTGGACTGCAAGTGTGTAGATGTATTTGTTCATCATGGTGAATAAGCACATTGGAGTGGAATAAAGCCTACAAACCATAATATAAGTTACAATATGCTACAAACAACCTAATACCAAATCAGGCAGAAGGCATTGTGTACCTACCTTGATTCTTTGTGGTACAGTCATGTTGTGACTGATGAGACGGGCGTATGCCTCATCCGAAGCGTACTGCATCTTTAACAGCAGGGGTCGTTTCAAAATCTAGACCACCAACATGAGCGTCAAACGTTACGTGGACCCTTCGAACAATCTTCTAGCTATAAATAAAGGGATAACTTGGTTGGACGTTCGACCGACATCAGATAGATTTTATGTATGTAGATCGAGTGTTGATAAAAATTAGTTAGGAGATAAAATATTGAAGCGCATACAAACCAATTATATGGGATATTGTATAATTATTTCCATCTGCAAGATTTGAACGAAAACTAATTTTACAATACAAACGAATTTTTGTGACGACCCACCGCACAGCACTTGACCACAGATTATTTATTATTTTGACTTGACTGACTTATTGACTGCGTTTTTGCAACGCAACTTACGCAACCAACAACAAATAGCGAGAACGACGAACGAGAACGAACGAACATGTTGGTCATCTTCGCACCGCACGCAACGCATCCATGCATAGATGGGCGCTGGGAATTATTCCGAATCGCTCAGTTTGGAAAAATTCCAAAAGTTGGAATTATTCTGGAATTAATCCGAATCCTTCCATTTAGGTGGGAAAATAAGTAGAAATATTGGAAAAATTAAGGTGTTTTGAAAGGATATCGAATTAAAACCTGCACACGTCGATAGAAGACTACTATACCAACATTTTATGTCATGAGGATTTTTTCCTAAAGCGTCACATAAGCGAGATATTTGATATCATAGAGTGACAAAAGTTTATTTTTGCAAAATCATTCACTCAAATATCACGCTAATGTGACACTTTAGGACAGATTTTCTTATGACATAATTTGTTGGTATAATAGTCTTCTATTGACTTGTTATTTGAACTGCGACCCTTATTGGCACCTTACAATAAAACCACGGAATAAACCTTTGGTAGTCTATTTATTGTCGGACCAGGGTTGGTATAAAGGCACCGAAAACATAAATTCAAATTGCTTAAGTACTAAAACGAAAACATCTCACTACCGCGAGTTAGAAATTACAGACAGTTCCATCTAGGTTATTCCTACGAAACTAAACAAATCGTACAATACACACAGCGACATCTTGGTTATTTCATACGAACTCAAACATATCGCCCACCAAAAGGCATTTATTGAAGAAATGGCTTTTTTAAAACAAAAACATGTTCAACAAAGTGAATAAAGACTAAACAAAACAGAATGTCAAAACAGACAAAACAAAAACTTACTTCACTATGATGGTAATTATCAACCAATAATCTACAAATTTAAATAAAATCAATAAGAGTCATCATCATATTACTGGTTAACAGGTAAGACACAGATTTTACAAACTGGTCTTTTAAGAACAGAAGTCTTGGTTCGTAACGTGACTACACGGGTGAGATTATCACAACCCGGATGTTTTTCTTCTATCCTACCTAACAACCAGCGGCTTGGAGGCAAATCATCCTCTTTTACAAGAACCACGTCCCCTACATTGGGCTCGGGGTTTCTTGATGTCCACTTGTATCTTTGCATCAGCGTACTGAGGTACTCCGATGACCAACGTCTCCAAAAGGTGGATAACATCTTCTGAACGAATTGCCATCTTGTTAAATTTGAGCGTTCATAACTATCCTCGGGAACTGTGAGAATAGGTTCACCTATCAGAAAGTGCCCCGGGGATAACGGCAAGGGTTCACCGGGTTCTATGGTGTCGATTACACTCAAAGGCCGTGAATTTAAACAGGCTTCAACCTGACATAATAACGTGCTCAATTCTTCATAAGTTAGGGTTGCATCACCTATCACTCTTTTAAGGTGAAACTTTGTGGATTTTACCCCTGCTTCCCATAAACCTCCGAAATTAGGGGCTCGTGGGGGTATAAAATGCCATTCTGTGCCAGAGTTCTCCAAATGCTCTGCAGCAGATTTTTCTATCGTCACTATATCCTTTAGTTCTTTAGAGGCACCAACGAATGTAGTCCCATTATCGCTCCACATATTTGCGCAGTGTCCACGTCGCGAGACAAACCTTTTAAACGCAGCTAAAAAGGCTTGAGTGGTCATATCACTAACGACCTCTAAATGTATGGCACGTGTAGCCATGCATATGAATAGACAGATATAACCTTTGTATGCACGATGTCCACGTCCTTTAGTAGTCCTTATATTTATCGGACCTGCATAATCTACACCACTGTTGAAAAATGGTCTGGCTGGTACACATCTAGCTGACGGCAAAGAACCCATTAGTTGATTGTTAATATTGGCTCTCTGTCTTATGCAAACAACGCATTTTTGGACATGATGCTTAACTAAATTTCTTGCGCCTATGATCCAATATGCTGATCTCAAGTAATTCATCATCAATGATGGACCACCGTGAAGAGTCCTCAAGTGAGCTTCCGCTACGATGAGTTTCGTTAGATGAGCGTTCTTTGGAAGAATTATCGGGTGCTTTGTGTCGTTATTCAATTGAGCCCTCTGAATTCTTCCGCTAACTCGAATCAGTCCTTTAACATCTAGATATGGACAGAGTGTTTTTAACTTGCTGTGTTGTCCTTGTATCGTCCCTTTTGTTTCTAGTAGATCATACTCGGTTTCAAAATGATCTTTTTGTGTGATCTTTACGCATAGTTGTAAAACTTCATCTAACTCCTTTTTCTGTAAATATTTTGAATTCGTTTGGTCCTTATTCGTAAATCTTCTACAAAAAGCTAAAACTCGCTGTAGCCTTTGTAAAGAGGAGAATCTTGTCAAGATAGATTCCTCTGGAACTGTCGCAATATTGGTATTTATTACTTCTTCTAATGTCACGTTAGAATCCTCAGGTTTAGTGTATTTTACCTTCCTCTCTCTCAGAAAGGAAGGACCGGAAAACCAAAGTTTATCATCAACTAGGACTGAGGGTAGCATTCCACGTGATGCACTATCAGCAGGGTTCATCTGTGTCGATACGTGAAACCACTGCCATGAATCCAAAGATGTCAACACCTCTGCTACTCTATTTCCCACGAATGTTTTCCATCGACTCGGATGGCTATTTAGCCACGCGAGGACTATCGTTGAATCGGTCCATGCCCTTATATTGTTCTTAGGAATGTTCAAAACTTCTGCACTCTCAAGTAGTAATTTCGAAAGGAGAACAGCACCGCACAGCTCCAGTCTTGGAATGCTTATTTGTTTTATAGGAGCAACTCTTGTTTTTGCTACCACTAGTGTTGTGTGAACTTCGCCCTTTGCGTCGACCACTCGAAGGTAGACGACCGCAGAATACGCTGATTTGGACGCATCACTAAACCCATGAAGTTCTGTGATGATATCATCGGAACGTGAACTCATCCATCGAGGAACTTCTATCTTCGTTAATGCAGCCAACTCTTCACGATAAGTACACCATTCTTCCTCTAATACGTCGTTTAATTTATCGTCCCATCCGAGACCTGTGAGCCATAGTTTTTGGATGAAAATCTTGGCCGTAATTATGCTAGGAGCTATCCAGCCCAACGGGTCAAAAAGCCGTGAAATATCTGCAATAACTATCCTTTTAGTTATCGGTCCAGTTGTCATCGGAGGAAGAGTCACTGAATACTGAATCTTGTCATCTTTACGGTTCCAGGTGAGTCCCAGTATTTTCTGGTTTGCGTCCATTTTGATCTCTATCTTTTTGTTCTGTTTGTCCTCTTTATTTTTGGTCTTATCAGCGATTTCTTCTTGTTTTCCATTAATTTGTTTTTCCCTTTCAGCAGTCGCCGTATATATCTCTTGTAACAGTTCCTTACTATTGCTGTTCCACTTCTGCAGTTTAAAGCCTCTCATCTCCAATAGATCTGTCAGTTCTGTATACAATTTTAATCCTTCTTCAAGATTGTTGCACCCTGCCATCAAATCGTCCATATAAAAGTTTTTTAAGACTTTTTCAGCAGCAAGACAGTAATTATGTCCTTCGTCATGTGCAGTTTGCTGTAAAGCTCTTACTGCAAGATGAGGAGCACATGCGGTCCCAAACGTCAAGGTAAGTAGTTCATAATCCTTTATTTCTTTTTCAGGTTCGTCTCTCCATACTATACGCTGGAACATTACGTCATCATCTGATACTCTCACTTGTCGGTACATTTTAACAATATCCGTGATCAGGGCAATAGGGTGGACTCTCCATCTCATTACTGTGTGTCGTAAGTCCGCTTGGAGTCTGGGCCCTACCATTAGCATGTTATTTAGCGATACGCCATTTTTATTTTTCTCGGAAGCATTGAATACTACTCGGACCTTTGTTGTAGATCTGTCTTCCCTGATGACTGCGTGGTGTGGTAAATATATAGCTTCTTCCTTTTTTGTATCCTCAGCTTTAACCTCTCTCATGTGATCTAATTGTAAGTATTCTTCAATTACTTCTGTGTACTTTTCTTTTAATTCTTTATCTCTTGCGAATCTCTTTTCTAGCGATTTAAGTCTCGCTATAGCTATATTTCGTGACCCCCCATTTTTGCAGGTAGGTTCTTCATCTCGGAAAGGTAGTTTAACTTCATAACGACCATCGTTTGATCTCACAGTTGTTTCAGTAAATAGATCTTCACATTTTTGCTCTTCTTCTGTTAGTATAGTTTTGACCTTCGTTGGTTGCTCTTCGATTTCCCAAAATCGTTTGAGACAATCATCAATATTGATCTGTGCGTGCATGACGCTAATTGGGGTTGTACTGCCTGTTTCTCCCTCAGGTTGAACTACACCAGATATTATCCAGCCAAGTGTTGTACTCTGGGCTATCAAAGTGCCCGAAGGGCTCCTTTTCAAACCCTCTTTCATTATTGTGCTATAGATGTCAGCTCCCAGTAAAATATTTATTTTATTAGGAACGTTGAACTGCGGATCTGCCAATGTCAATTCTTGTAGATCAATCCAGTCAATTGAATCTACTTTTCTCTCTGGAAGATAAGACGTTATATTTTTCAAAACATACGCATTGATCTGAATTTTGAACTGCGGGTCTACTCTCGACCGAATCATCAGTCTGACCATGGACTTTATACTTAGATTTTCCCTTTGACCTACACCGGAAATCATACCTTGGACCGGTATCTTTTTCAGTTGTAGTAGTTGTACTGTAGCTTCGGTGATAAAGCAAGCTTGTGAACCTTGATCAAGCAATGCTCGAATTATTTGTACCTGACCATTGTGTGACTCGGTATTTATTAGAGCTGTTGCTAATAAAACCTGTCTGGACATTGTCACCGTGCCAGTAGCCAAGCATGAATTTATAGGTGTATCTATAACCAGTTTGTCAGGGTGTTTGACAGCTGGCGTTGAGACTTGTGATCTATTTTCAGTTTCACCAGGTGGGTGCAGCAAGGAATGATGCTTCCGCTCGCAATATTTGCACCTGCCCGGATTTTCGCATTCATAGACAGAGTGACTCCTTCCTAAGCAATTAAAGCACATTCTGTTATTAATTACAAACTCGCGTCTCTGATTATATTGCTGACCAGAAAACTCCTTGCAGAAGCAAAGTTTATGGTCTTCAGAGCAGAACTCACATTTCATTACATGCTTGACACCCAATAATGCGTTGAAGTTATGAGAGTCAGCCCTATTGCTACTGTTCTGACGAAATGTGTGTCCTTTGGGTTCCAAACACTCTAAAGCTCGGAATCTTGTTTCAATGAACGCCTTGAACTGTCCTTATGTTGGCAAAGCGTTACCTTCTGCATCAGTGATGTGCAACTCCCACTGTTTGCGAGTTTCACTATCGAATTTATATGCTACAAGGTGAATTATGATCACATCCCATGTAGTCACGTCTATCTCCAAGTTAGACAAAGCATTTAAACAATCCATTGTAGTATCTAATAATTCTCTGAGAGCCGAGGCAGACTCATTGAATAACCTCCTTTGACCGATTAATCTTTTTAATATACAATTCGCTAAATATCTTTTGTTGTTGTACCGCTCCTCTAACTGCTGCCAGCACTTGAGATAGTTGGCTTCAGTTATTGGGGTTTGTCTAATAAGTTGTTCTGCCTCGCCACTCAAAAGACTCTTCAGATAGTGTAATTTCTGTACCCCATCCAAAGAATCGTTTTTGTGAATGAGAGATAGGAACAAATCTCGAAAGGTCGTCCATTCCGCATATTTACCAGAAAACATCGGTATAGAAATCTTTGGCAACCTAACCATTGAATTAGAGCCAGAAGATGCACTGGAGGATTCAGTCGCCTTGTTTGTTCTAACAGTCAACTTATTTAAACCCATCTTCAATTGTGATTTATATTCTATATAGTCATCTTCACATTGATCATACAATTCTTCTTTCCCATATATTGACTCTATTATATCATCTTTTAGATAAGTTGCATAAATCTTTGAATTATTTTCCCTGAATGCTATCCAATCTTTTTCTAAATTTTCCAATCTAGTTTCTATGTATTCAACAGTTATTCTCTCTTTAGGTGACTTTTTAAAATTCACTAAACCCTTTTTCATAGATTTGTGCAACTCTTCTTGCAAAACAATAACTTTATCTATGTTTATAAGTTATGATATTTCACGAAATTTTTACAAGTGTTTCGGACTATTTTATCCCGCAGGAAATCGGGCATAGGTTCCCCGTTACCTCGTTTTTAAGCAAATTATTCTAAGTCCTAAACCTGTAATACATTATTGATAATTTAATTTTACAAGTTCCAAATTGATCTGTATTCTTCAGAGTTATTTACTTGACGTTAATAAAGTTCAGAATTTGTTGATTTTTTTCTCATAAAAAGTTCAAATGTACTCACGATTTCACTTCTCACTCACACATTTGTTGACCTGTCATTTGCACTCCATTGGTTGATCTGTTGTCCTTTGTTTGATCTGTTGTCCTGTGGTTGATCTGTTGTCCTTTAGTTGATCTGTTGCCCTTTAGTTGATCTGTTAATCTTTGGTTGATCTTTTGAACTTTGTTTGATCTGTTGATTGACCTTTAGTTGACCTGAAATTGAACTGTGACGCCACTGCGCCGGTTCCTACGTCACGATGTCATTGACCTCTGTCACACAGCTGACAACGACTCCGTTGACGTCACGTCCTCTTGCTGCAGCAACCCACTGCGAGGACGCTTTTGGTCTTTAGCTAGACCATAGCATCAAAAACGTTATCGAAGGACCAATATTTGAACTGCGACCCTTATTGGCACCTTACAATAAAACCACGGAATAAACCTTTGGTAGTCTATTTATTGCCGGACCAGGGTTGGTATAAAGGCACCGAAAACATAAATTCAAATTGCTTAAGTACTAAAACGAAAACATCTCACTACCGCGAGTTAGAAATTACAGACAGTTCCATCTAGGTTATTCCTACGAAACTAAACAAATCGTACAATACACACAGCGACATCTTGGTTATTTCATACGAACTCAAACACTTGTGCAGGTTTCATTTCGATATCTTTTAAAAACACCTTTATTTTTCCATATTTACACAAGTTTGATGGGAAAATATGTGTAAATAGTCTAAAATAAAGGGTGTTTTACAAAGACATCGAATTTAAACGTACACAGGTCGATAGAAGACTATTAGACCAACAATTTATGTCAAGATGAAAATCGCCCTAAAGTGTCACATAAGCGAGATGTTAGAGTGACCCCAGAAAAAAGGCAATACTGGTCAGAAGTAGTGACCCCTGTCAACAAAGTGACATCTGTCAACAATGTTAAGTAACATTATCACCAAGTCTTAAGATTTAATGATTTTACAAAAAAAAAGCTTTTGGCAATCTAAAATATCAAATACCTCGCTTATGTGACGTTTAAGGAAAAAATTTCTCATGATATAAGTTGTTGGATAGTCCTACATCGATTTGTGCAGGTTTCAATTCTATATCTTTGTAAAACATCTTAATTTTTCCATATTTACACATATTTTCCCATCAAAATGGATTTGGAATAATTCTGGAAGGATAGCGGAATTATTCAAAAAAGTGGAATAATTCCGGGTTAATGCCCATCTATGCATCCATGCATCCATCGATCAAAAGATTCAAAAGTGTAGCTTCGGCAAATAATTCACAGAGCAGAAATGGGTCATATTTTCCGACTTTTCGTGTTCATCTGTCATTGGCTCTCATTTATTGGTCCGGGTTTTTCGGAATTTGATGAATAAATTGTAAATTTGTGCCTTCGTGGATAGGAACAATCAACCGAAGAATACAAAAAACTCTACCTCTAAAATGTGGTCATAGTTAGTTACTAGTTTGGTGAAGTTATAGATTATTGTTTCCACTTCTGCTGGTACACGTATGTTAGTGTGAATATGAGGACTACCGGCTTTTGTAGGTTTCTTTTATTATCTGCGGCTGTAGCGGTGTGCTTCGGTGACAATATAGACCTTCAAAAACGGGACGAAAAGAAATCCAAATCAGTAACCACATTTGTTAGCGCCAAGTGGGAAGCAACCCCCATTGTGCTGGAGCTGGCTGAATATCTTTCAGGAGAAAGCGCTGATTTGTTTTGGTCTTTCTTGGACGGGATAAATGCTTTGAAAACTAGTCTAGAAAATTTGGGTAAGTAGTTCACCCACATAATTTATTAGAACATAATTGGAGAGAACATGTTAAAACTTCAATATCATAATCCTATTAGCAACCTTGTAAGTCAAGTTCCAGAGCATAACTTGTGTGGTCCCAGGACCTCACAGGTGTATTTATTCTTATGCTTCCGCCCCCTTAACAACACTCTGACCCTTACCTTTGTCTATTTCATCTTTACAGGGACTGATAAACAGAAGTATGATGCCTGCATTGGTGTTGCTACCTCCTTGTTGGCCCCGGCACAGATGCGGATGGCCAAGTTGGCCCTCTCCATGCACATCAATTCACCCACCGTGAGAATGTTTGATCAGATAGCCTCACAGAATGGAGCCAAAGAAGCACCATGTGATACATTTGTGGCTGTGGCATCACAGAAAGTCTGTGACAATGATATTTTAAGGGATGTTCTAAAGTCGTCTGAGCAATATCCTGCAGTATGTATTCAATTTTATGGTACATTTTAACTCAGTGACATGAAACAGGCTACAAAAAAGTATTGTGCAATAATTTGCATCACATGTAATAATGTGCATCCATGCAAAGCAGTAAAGGTGGAATCAGATGGCTCATTTTACATTCATTTTCGTCATTCATCTGGCAAATTTCACTCAAAATGAAATGTGTAACTGGTTCACCAACACATCTCAGATAACAATAGTTCGCCATTGTTTGGTTGTTCAAGCGGTGTACTTCTGCGAGTGAAGGGGCTAAACACGGAATGAAAGAAAAGTGCTGAATGAATTTGTTAATGAACTGATCCAACAATGTTGGATATTTTCATTCGCATCTTTCATTCACATAGAGAAATGAACATTCATTAATTTCAAAGAAAAAAAGTTTATCGGGCACTCCGATGAACATTCATCCGAATTATCAATCTGATTCCACCTTGATAACTAGGAAAGTATTTACAAGATTAGTTTTACATGGAACAGGATATGTAATATGAGTGATTGAATCAATTCAATGCTGATTGATATTTCTCTTTACTAATTTTTGCTTTGTTTTAGAAGGAGCATTCTTTGGAGACCTACTTGTTGGATCACACATACCCGAGCAGCGACAACACAAGTCTAACAGCCATTCTCTATGGAGAGCTGGGCTCCATTGACTTTTCCACAAAACATAAAATACTAGCAGGCTATGCTGATAGAGGCATCATCAACTATGTTGTACGGTGGAATGTGAAGGTTTGTTATTGTTGGATACAATACACCCAATAAATTAACAGTAACAGCCAAAATTTCATTATGTTTCACTGTAATCATACTCACTTCCATTCATTCCATTAATAACATAACTAATTTCATTATTTAATTTTGTTTTTCATAAGTAATTACTTATATAAATTAAATTGTGTAAGTACTTGAGCCACTGTTGTGCGTCCGCTTTGGCCCTGGCAGAATACCAGCGTCACAGATTCGTCTGTGACATTGCTGAGTCAGGGCCATTTCACTGCCGTGGTACAGTCACATAACCACACAGCTGTAGGTACCTACTGTTAATTGCATAGTGCGTGCTATTATGTGCCGTCTATTTAAATTGATTTTTTTGTTATTAATTTATGTGTGTACCATGTCCTTTGAATAAATGATTTATCTATCTATCTATCTATCTATCACTTTACACAGATATTTAAAATCTCTCGAAATCTCTTGTTAGAGATAAGCTCGCCTTTGTACATTTTTATTTTCATTTATTTTCTGTATATCTGTTTTGTGGAGTACAATAAAGAAATTATGAATTACGAATATTTTTATAATATGCTACATTATTATTCTAGTCACGTGGTCTACCCAAGCTACGCTTATCAGGCTATGGAGTTGAGTTGCAACTGAAGAGTACTGAGTACAAGAGTCAGGATGACGCAACTCCAAAGGAAGAAGGCGGAGACTCTTCGGTACAGACAGAAGAGGAAGATGAGAATGACCCTCAAAACCAGATTGATGGTTTCAATTTTGGAAGGTTAAAGTAAGTTCATGTGGTTGTGTAACATTTCTTGTCATATCACTTTTCTCATTAATTTGACATAGAACTGACTGACACACTTACCACTTTGAACTTTGCATTACGTTTGTCCATCTACCGCCGCCGCGCTGTCACCGTCACGACAAAGACAGCGGCCATATTTACTATGCGGGTAAACGCCGTTACGTCCAAGCAACAGGCCCGTCGCGTTAACAAACACCCACACTAAACCTATTGAACACTGCGCGTCGGCCCGTCGTCGCCCGCTAAATCGGTACTTTAATTGGTACCTAAATCACTTATGGTGCTCCTTAACGGGCCAGGTTTTGCTGCAATATGTGGCCGGCAACTATTGGTGTCTCTCTCTTACTCACATGTTAGGAGCATCATTAGAAAAACTATGGACATTGCCAATCCCAGGAACATGTTCCCGGCGCTGCGCACGCCACTCGAGCGCTTCCGGCGCCACCTGTCGGACGCGAGCGAGGAGCTGGCGCCGCTGAAGGTGTGGCAGATGCAGGCGCTGAGCATGCAGGCGGCGGCGGCGGTGGCGGGCGCGGGCGCGCAGCAAGACGAGGCGCTCAAGCTGCTCGTCTCCATCGCGCAGAACTTTCCCATGCAGGTGAGACGATGCGATGGCCAGGGCCGTGATTCGCGTACTGAATCGCACGGCGATCAAAATGTCTGTTTTCTTTTCGTACAAAAAACCGGCAATTTGCGCCCTCGCTTTAGCTACTGCCATGCGGTTCAGTAGGCGAATTTTAGTGATGTTCGAGAATATCCTCAAAACCTTCTCGCACGAAAACTTGACACATATTTTTCTACAGACCAAATCGCTCATCCACGTGAACGTGCCGCGAGCGTTCCGCGACGAAGTGCTGTACAACCAGGACGTATGGTCGTCGGCGCTGGGGCTGCGCGGCGCGGAGCCGCTACTGCTGGTCTCCGGGGCGCAGTACGACGCTGAGGAGCTAGATGTGATGGCGCTACTGACCGCACTGCGCGAAGACATCGGGCCTATGAATGCGTTGCATGCGATGGGTATGTGTTTTCTGTCTGTGTCTATGAATCTGTTATAAATAAGAGATCTCTTATTGGGTATAAGCTCGCATTTGTATATTTTTATGTCTTTTGTACTTGTATTCAAAGTTTAAAATATCAAGAATAAATCATAATCGCGTGAATGCCAGTTAATACTAAATTCTTTGGCAACTCCATAAAAAGTTATCAACATTATTCAGATAAACTTTTGAAATAGTTTTACATTTCACATAATTACTGAACAGTCCATTTTAAATGCATGTACATACAAATATAGCTCCAAACATCATCCTAGACAACAATGGAATACAACACCTATATCGTTAACTTATTGAGCTCAGATTGGGCGGCAAGATCGGAATAAATGGAAATCTGTACTGAGAGCCCTATACCCATTCTGAGAGGAGATAGGATGAGATGATGATGATGATGATTTTTTGGCTGATAAGTGACGTTTACAGAGTGGCGCCACTTAATGCAGCGAACCTGTCATCAACACAGACCTTTCATTCCTCATTGGTCATCAAGCGTTAGTTCCATCTGTCGTTGCGCGCCAAAAGATCGCTGGACAGACATCGCTAGAATAGACAACTATATTATAATTGAAACAAAAAGTAAACTTTAGAAAAAACCGACTTCCACAAACCCTATTTGATTAGATTGAGTTTAATACAAACTGTAACCCGCTATCCCCCCCCCCCCCCTCCCCTTGGGGAATTAATTTTGTCAAATCCCATCTCAGTGCTACCCCACGCTACTAAGGAACCTCTGTACAAAGTTTCATGGCTCTAGGTCCACCGGTTTAGGCTATGCGTTGCCTGCCCGTCAGCCACGCATTGTATTTGTACCTAGTATTGAGCAGTTCTGGTGGCCATATGTGGTCTTCATCAGCAGTTCCGGACCACAATATTATGCTTACCGTGAGTAAATGCACGAGTTATTACTAAAAACATAAAAATCACTATAGGTGTGCCACTAATATTATATATTTGAAGAGTTCCCTCGATTTCTCCAGGATCCCATCATCAGATCCTGACCTGGTGTCAATGGGACCAATGGGAAGGTAAACCCTTTCAAACAAAAAAATAATTTTCTAAATCGGTCCATCCGTCTAGGCGTAATCGGTGTACATACATAAAAAATAAAAATATGAAAAAATCTCGACGAATTGTAAACCTCCTCCTTTTGTGAAGTCGGTTAAAAATACACCGCCTTTATCTTCAACAGGTATACCCAAAAAGCTGATCAACACCCTTCTATCCATGGAGCTGGGTGAGTCTCACACGTGGGAGGAGTATGGCCTAGATATCCGCGACTCTGCCATCACGTGGCTGAACGACCTGGAGACTGACGAGCGCTACCGTCGCTGGCCAGCCTCCTACATGGAGCTGCTGCGGCCCACCTACCCCGGCATGCTGAGGAACTTGAGGAGGAATATCTATAACTATGTGAGTTGATCGAGTACTGGATCAGGTATTTATGGGACAGTTTATGAGACAGCGAATGCGGGTGTTACGTATTAGGGAACGTACCCATACAGCATTAGCCGTTCAGGGGTGGAGGGGGGTCAAAATACCTGCACGTGACAGTAACTTACTTGGCATATACTCGGTTGGCCACCTTGGGTGGTAAAACATGGGTCACGTAATATCTTAGTTGGTAGTAGTAGGGGCTGGCTTTATAATATCCACACTCCTACTGTTGGCAGAGAATCGATATGACATACAAAAACTGTCCCCTGTCCCTCATAGAATTTGGTGCCGAGAGAAAGAAAGAAAGAGACAAAGAGAGAAAGAGATAAAGAGGGAAAGAGGGAGAGAGAGAGAGAGAGAAAGAGAGAAAGAAACGTTATTACAAGGACAGAAACACACCAAACAAAAGAAAAAGATAGAACCAAACAGAAAGTAGGACACACTCAATATCATTAATAGTTGAAAACACCATCAATGACGGTCGTGGTGTGTTACTGTCGTAACCTATCGCTATTCCATCCTCAGATGATCGTGATAGACCCGATCTCCCGCGCCTCAGGCCCACCGCTCAAGCTGGGCGAGACGTTATTGAAGCACGCGACGCCCGTGCGAGTCGGTCTAGTGCTGGCGCCGGTCGCAGGCCGGCACGGAGACGAGGCGGTGCTGGAGTCGGCGGTGAGGTCCGCATTCAACTATGTGGCGCAGGAGAAGAACTCGAATAAGGAGGCGTTCTATTTCCTTTCTCAGGTGAGCTTGTTTCAGCGGTTTGTGTGATTTGTTTGCACTTTTTGGTCCGGCTCTCCGTGTGTTCTTCGATACCACATAAAGTTTAATATTACGTGGAGATTAGCTCTATATTTTGAATTATGTTTCAGTTGCTTGATTCATCAGAAGAAGGGCCGCTCAACCTGGAAACTGTTAGGAAGGTGCTCAAGAAGTATTCCAGTTCGAGCGCTAATCTCGATGACATTATCTCTGAAGACTCCGAGTACAACTTCGGAAGTCAACTGGCGCAAGAATTCGTGTCTAAGCTCGGCAGCAACAAATTCCCTGAGGTAAGTATTTATCAAAATATTATGAAAACTTTCAATTAAGTCGTTTGCAAATACTTGACATCAACAACGCCCTTACTTCGACAGGTAATAATAAACGGCGTGCCGTTGTCTGACGACGGCGTGTCCCCGGTGACGTCATCGGTGGAGCTGCTAGAGGAGTCTCTGGTGACGTCGCTGTCGCGGCACACGGGCCGGCTGCAGCGCGCCGTGTTCCGCGGCGAGCTGGCTGACTCGGACGACGCTCTCGAATACCTCATGAAGCAGCCGCACATTATGCCCAGGCACGTTTAAATGATAAATTCTTCTTCGGAGGTTGGCGACCATGACGGCAATCTGCTCACAGGATACTGGGGCCCGGAATAGGGATGTTGTGCTCATCCCAAGCCACTCTCTTAGATTTTGATTATTGAATGATAAATTATACACTGTTTTGTTTTGTAGGAATTGTCCTTTATTCAACTTTTCTTTTTCACTTTATCCACATATCTAATCCTGGTCACGGCACCACAGTGCACGTAACATTTCGAAGAATTTATTTGGTTAATTGAGATTCTAGGGATAGATTATAATTATTTTTGTACAAACATTGTATAGCTACCTCTGATTGTTTATTTCCTTTTCTTAATCAGATTGAATCGTCGCGTCTTGAGTTCAGAATCGTCGCAGTACTTGGACTTGACTGGAACAGCTACGAGCAGCGAATTCTTCACCGAGGACAAAGTTCACAAACTGATGCACCTCACAGGTATTTATCCTTATGCTTTTTAGGGTTCCGTACCCGAAGGGTGCCAAACGGGACCCTATTACTGAGACTTCGCTGTCCGTCCGTCCGTCCGTCCGTCCGTCCGTCCGTCCGTCCGTCCGTCCGTCCGTCCGTCCGTCTGTCACCGGGTCCGCCTGCACGAACCGTAATAGCTAGAAAGCTGAAATTTTCACAGAATGTGTATATATGTTGCCGCACCAACCACAAATACTGAAATACGAGAGATATTACAAATTGAAAGTGGTCTCGGTACAAGATACGTCTTCACAACACGCTTGAAAAGTTTATACCAAGGCCATTTTGTTTTGGTAGGTAAGCCTTCTTTTAATGAAACTAAATTTAAATGATATGGCAATGTCGTCCCCGGACTTCTACAAAGACTTTAAATATTAATTGATGAATTACGACGTCTCTATTTATGGTGTAGTACTTTTAGAAAATAATTATAAAATTAATAGTTTTTAATTACTTTTGTTTTCATACAAATCTCAGAGCTCAGAAATTCATTTTTTCCTTTTGGCCACTTCAAGTTTGGCTGCCAGTGATGTTTTAATTAAATACTCTTTGGTGCGTTTGAAATGATGTTTTGCAGTCTGCATGACATTGACATAATGAGTGAGTGAACCTCATTGTACGGAAATTGTAGATGGGTGTCTCACGTTTTCCAGTAGGAGTAGGTTGTAGACAGTGCTGCTTACGGCGGCGTTTAGTAGGTACTAAAGGCCCTAAAAGCGCGGCAAGCTGAATCAATTCTTCCTCTTCTTCTTTTTATTAATGGCGTCCTAACCTCTTTTGAGGTTAATTTTGCCAGTGTCACCAGGCCGTATCTCATGAACCGTGGTAGCTAGACAGTTGATATTTTCACAGATGACGTATTTAGTATATTTCGTATATATTTATTGCACATATCAGAAAAAAACACAAACAATACAGAAAAGGCATGAACAAAGGCAAGCTTATATCTAAAAAGAGATTTCTTCCAGCAAACCCAGGATGGACAGGATACATTTTAAAACTCAAAACGGGTAGGCCTATGTGCTAAAGTAAAAATAAAATATAAATAAATTATATTACTAAACTACTGAATATAATAAATACCTAAGTACCTACATGAATACATATTAATCATATATATCTTAACATAAATTTCTGTTCCCGCTATAACAACAAATACTAAAAACAAAATAAATTTAATATAAAGGGGGCTCCCATACAATTAACGTGTTTTTTTGCGGTTTTTTTAACCGACTTCCCAAAGGAGGAGGTTTACAATTCGTCCGGATGTTTGTTTTTTTTTTTAATTTATTTTTTTATGTATGTGCCTCGATAGCGCCTAAACGGATGGACCGATTTGGAAAATTATTTTTTGTTTGAAAGGGTTTACCTTCCCATTAATCCCATTGACACCAGGTCAGGATCTGATGATGGGATCCTGGAGAAATCGAGGGAACTCTTCAAATATTATAGGCAGACCTATAGTGATTTTTGTGTTTTTCATAATAACTCGTGCAAATGCACATGGTAAGCATAATATGGTAAGCATATGGTAAGGCATATTATGCTTAAGGTATGGTATGGCATATGGTAAGCATAGCATGGTAGGCACTCATATAAGAACAATACCGCCATATTTCTATTGTATAATTTTGTATATGTGTGCTGTTGATGTGCGGAACTGCTGATGAAGACCACATATGGCCACCAGATCTGCTCAATACTAGGTACAAATACAATGCGTGGCTGACGGGCAGGCAACGCATAGCCTAAACCGATGGACCTAGAGCCATGAAACTTTGTACAGGGGTTCCTTAGTAGCGTGGGGTAGCACTGATATGGGATTTGACAAAATTAATTCCCCAGGGGGGGGGATAAGGGGTTACAGTTTGTATTAAACTCAATCTAATCAAATAGGGTTTGTGGAAGTCGGTTTTTTCTAAAGTTTACTTTTTGTTTCAATTATATAGATAATGGTACGGAACCCTTCGTGCGCGAGTCTGACTCGCACTTGGCCGGTTTTATTTATGTACTGTGTATGTTTCTATGAGTCTTAAAGTTGTAAGTAATTTATTATATTTTTTCTCAGGTCGCGATGCCCTGGCTACCGCGTTGAACGTTCTAAGATATTTCACAAAGCCGGGAAAGCCCGATAAGATCACGCAAACCATATGGGTTATTGGAGACCTCAACAATAAGGAATCGCGGACACTGTTGAAGGACGCTTTGACATTTATGGTAAGTTTTTATCAGTTTGTAAAACACAGTCACATCCTCATGCAATGGTGAAGTCAATCCAAAATTATACATTTGGCTTACCTTAGGGGCGATCTTTCAAGGCCCAGTTAAACAGGTGGATAATGTTATTTGACTCAAGCACCTGTGAAATGTAAAATTCTTGAGATAAACAGACAGGTTCCTGCTATCTGAGGAGTAAAAGATCGGCTCTAAGATAAATATGTATATGACGTTAGCTAGCTGTAACCCTTTACCCCAATAGTAAAATTATGTCTTTATATTTTTTCTTCACAGCGAGAATCAGGCGGTGTTCGCGTGGCTTTCATACCCAACGTAGAGGGCGCCTCCAGCGTGGACCAGTCTATGAACAAGGTGGTGCTGGCTGCGTTGTCGGCGCTAGATCCTGCGAAAGCGAGCAAATATGTCGCACAGTTGCTAGAGAACGAGGGTTGCCACGAGAGACAGGACTGCGATATCTTGGTTAGTATGTATGGATACGTAAATAAGATTAAACAAAAATTTTAGAACTCCTATTCGCCCCACACATGCAATGTGTTAAAAACACGTCT
>CAUOQF010000379.1:0-34685 GCA_963457715.1 Argyresthia albistria | reverse complement strand
AAGACATGGAACAGAACGAAAAATAATCAAGTCATGCATGTTTGCTTTCCCATTTCTATGTCTTCTATCTTTGTTTCGTAGCTGTGTCTTTGCGTGATGTCTGTCCAGTTGGGATTGCATCTATAAGTTTACGGCCGATCCCAATAATCTATCTCTATCGGTGATCTGCAGATTTCGCCTTACATTTGACAGTTGCGCTATGGGATTTGTGTCAAAATCTCAAATCTCAGATTATGGATAGAAGATAGGCCATTAGTTTCAGTCGTTAGACGCTTGCGTCTTCGTCACAACAGCTTTAGGAGCCGTTGCACAGCCTATTCAACTGCAGAGTTTTGCAGAGCTTTAGTTTTTGCAGTTTCCCTCGACAATAGAGCTAGATGGGATAGATGTAACATCTGTTAGAAGACTTGGCTATCCAGGAAGGTGGGGGGGGGGGGGAATACTCCAAAACCCAATTTCATACAGCGATGGAATAGCTCCATGGCGATCCCAAAATAGTGTCTGACTTTGACTATCCTACAGTTCCAAGTTGATAGGTAAGTTTAACCAGCCGAAAATAAACAGCGTGCTTTGTAAGTATAACGGTTGGACGTGGCACAATAACAATGCTCGACTAGATAATATAATAGATGAGCGAATGACATTGTGGATGTATCAGCACGTTTACCAACTCAGCCTCGTTTTGGGTTAGTGGGGTATGTTTTCATTGTGTGGTAAACTATAATCTGCATGTGTTCTATTCTACATAGTCTACTCATGTAGAACACAACAATCCGTTTTACCGTTATCATGGGAGAGTGAAATTGACCGATGATTCATTGATTTTATGATGACAAGCCTTTAATTTAACAGAGTGACAGTTCATAACTTCAACCCGTGTTCAAAGTTATGTTATTGCCTTAGTGGGATTTTATAGCTGCTTTAATCTATGAGTTCATTGTCTCACTAGTGTATGGTCGGCACCGGAATTCGAACCTGCATCTCCTGCGTGAGAATCGGGCATGAGGCCCACTAGACCACAGAGCTCTATACTTTTTATGTCATTTTTATTAATTTTATTGTTTTGTTACTTTATTTGTTTTTGTTATATATATTTTTTTCTCTCTTTTCCTTTACAGGTACGGTCTGAAAACCAGCGCTTTGAGATAGAACATGTTTGTGCTACTCACAGCAAACGCTGAGACCGTCCCTTTTTTGTCTTATTAAACTAATGTACCCTATTTAACTGTACCTTTTATGTATATTTTTATTAAGGCAAAATAAACTATTTCTATTCTATTCTATTCTTTACCAGGCTATACGTCCAACATTTCAAGGTAATTATTTTCCGCTGATGTACCTAGGTAGGTAAGTCAAATAACCTGTATTGCATGTGTGGTATTATAATGTGTGGGTTACTATAGAATAGAATAGAGAACCTGTAAAAATTACTGTAATATTGTGGTTTTGTGATTGTCACACATCAAGCGTTGACCACAAAGTTCAATAACCCAGTTTTTTCTGTGCCAGATAGCTAAGTATTATGTTTTTCCAAAATAAATTATGAGTCTTCTGGTTCAATACTCAACTTTGTGGATTATTGTATACACCTATACAATAATGTATTTATTATCAAAAATGTCTAAATCACAAAAGACTTATCCGTATTTTCAATTTGTATTGGTATATAAGTAAACAGAGCTATCTTCCGTATCAATTGGTTTGGACAAGTAGGTATGCGGGTTCAATCGATCGCCATGGCGCTACCGACCGATAGAGACAAAGTCACTTGAACTCATTTATTGAGGGGAATATATTTGGGAAAACAATTGCTTTCCTTTGGATATCTATAAGTAATCGAAAATCCAACAGGATCATTCAAGTGGTTCATATGAATCATAACGGAGCTCCAATATAAAAACTAATACCAACAAGAAAGACAGAGATAGAATCTTGTATTAGGAAGAGATGGATTTATTTGTGTATATTCCAACACTATAACACACTGCATTTCATGATCGTTCGTTCTACTACACAAAGTACTACAAATGTAAATTACGCACTTTCCAATCGCTTAACTGGCACTGTGCCTTTACTGTAACACCAATTTAAGAAATATTCTCGCGAACACACAGAATTTCCTACCTCCCATGATAGATACCCACAAGAGGAAACCATAAGGAAATTTCTTACATGGTGGCTTCGCGGGGGCGACCGGGGGCGGCGCGGGCGGGGCGGGGGAGGTGGTCGCCGTTGTACGCACGGTGGTGCTCGTCACAACCCTGCAACGAGAAAATGCCGAATGAATACTTAGTATCTACATAAACATACACGGTGAAATTTTCATATTTTTTTTCAGGAAGAAACACAATCAGAAACAATCAGCAAAACCAAGATGACATACTTAATTATAAAGTAGTAAAGGCGTAATGCTATGTTATGTTATGGCACCGGCCCGGGAGATCGGTTGCTGTATGTGCTGATGGGGCTTCTGTTGGTGCGGTTGTTGTATTTGGAGTTGTAGTATATCAGTGTGAGTGACCTGATGCTGGCGCGCTCCTGGTCCTGCAGCTCGGCCAGCCGGCGGCTCAGCGCCAGCACGCCGCTGCTGAAGTTGCCGTGCGCCGTGAACTTGCAGCGGAAGTCCTCCGGCGGCCCGCATGCGAACAGATAGCAGCTGCCCGGGCTCTGGAAGAGAAGCAGTTTGGGACATAGGTACTACTATCCCGATCGAGATAAGTTTGCATCCCGCGGGGCGGGGCGCATTCGAGCGAGGTGGAAACTTAGCTTGGTCGGGCTAATGCTTAGTCGTTTCCACCAAAATCCTCGGCTCAACGTAACTCAAGATGTTATTGTCAAAAAAATAATTATTTGAGGACGCTTTGAATAACTGGCTAAAAGTGGGCACAGCTGTGCCTCTTCCTCCCCGTATGGGAAAAGGCGTGACGCCATGCATGTATGTATGTATGTATGGTGTGTGTGTGTGTGTGTGTGCTTTGACTCAAAGCCAAGTAAAGCAAACGACGAAACGGAAGATTAAGTTTCGCGAAGTGTGTAGCGGCCAAGAGGAAGCCGAAGAACATTTGGCAGACCAGCCACAGCCAGACGATGGGAAGTCTGACGCGGATACACGGCAAACAACGAAAGGGGTTGCGAAGTGTGGGTTATATACAATGGTAAATGATGAAACGGACATTAATGTATCGATGTGTAAGCGGAAAAGGCAAACATGTTATCAACTACACGACACGTATCAAACCAGACAGATGGCGTTAGTGACATTGTAAATGTTATGAAGGGAAGGCTATCCATGCGAAAAGGAACCCACATCTCACTTCATAGACTTTGTTTATCGAAAATACATTGGACTGTATTCCCAGAACATAGTACAACCCACCTTTTCCTCATAAACAAAGACGTCACACGCGTCAGTCTCGCAGCAGAGCCTGAGGCACTCGTGCCGCCCGCCTACATCCAGCTCGGACAGATACCGCGCGCCCATCTCCCTCGACTCCTCAGTCCGGATGATCTTGTCTTTCTGCACATCGAACCTGGAAGCGCAGGCCGCTGGGTCCAGTTCCTTTGCGCGCGCTATCGCAGCCAAAAGGCCGAGCCACCACGCCCACGTCCGCATCCTTTGACTGTCAAGTGGGTACTGAGGGGGCGGGCAGGCCCCCGATCGATGCGGGCACATGCGCAGACCAGCCCTGGTCTGGTCCACCTGGCTGTCTTCAGTCTCCTCGCGGTTTGTGGCACGTACTCTCGCTATGTCGCTGTTCTTCAAATTTCGGAGCAACGTAAGTACCTGCACTTATTATAGGCCATGTTAGTATTATAATATCTGTGGCCATGTTCCTGGTTAGCGACACCATTCCTAACGTGACGTATCGTAACAGAAGAAGCACTTTTCTATGGGATTTTGAATGGATGGAGTGTCACGCGAACCATTTTCTTTAATGAACAACTGGTGAATGAAAATTGACCATGATTCAGCATCATTTGGGTTATTTGAATGGATGTTTATTTATAAATTCTTTATTCAGGCCCTACATTGACGCAGTTTTTTTAACAATGGACGTTCTTTCAGGTCAATTAGATAACTTTTTCACATTATCATAATTTTCGACTACCCTGCCTCTTCACACGTCCCGCTAAAGGATAGTTTAGCAACATTCATAAATATCAATTCCTACCTATTTGATTTATTAATTTTTTTTTACACCGCCCACCTCATGTATTGTAGCAAGAATTCCAGGGAAAACGGCATAAAATCATAGATAGATCACATTATACCCGTTTTCAGACGAATTTACTCACCTGTTATTTATGCTGCAGCCTGTATGCTGCCCCAGATGTGCCTGTTATCAGATGTGGCTTTACAGAACTCCACGCTTTTCAGACACTTGCCAAGTAATGTTGAGAGGTTCGTGACCTCTGAGGTCATACCGTTCAAAGCGGAGACAGTAGGCACCTGCGTGTTATCTGTACTGCGGGCTTTTTGATCGGTCATTGACCTGCTACTGTATGGACTTAGATATGAAGAAGAAGATACATGAGTCTAGGTACTATCAGAAACTATCTTTTATCTCCTATATACTTGGAGATAAAAAACGTATATGAGCATTACAGGGTGTAACAGAAGGGTGTAGTCATATTTTAGTGGGTTGTTAGAGACCATTCTGAGCAACTTTCATTGTGAGACCGATTTGATCAGAGCAACTTTATTTTTCATTGCTCCATACATTTTGGTCCGGGCGGGCGGTCAGCTGATTTGTATTAGAGAAGTGAAAATTAAAGTTGCTCTGATCAAATCGGTTTCATAGTGAAAGTTGCTCAGAATGATGTCCCTAACAACCCCCTAAAATATGACTGCACCATTCTGTTACACCCTATATAGTATCTGTGGTATGAGGCACCTCTTTTTGTTTTTATAGCGTTCTTTAAGATAAGGTTGTCCATCCCACGTCGGATTTCTTTTCAAGCGTGATTAGAGCCAGGGTATTTTTCATGTAGTTTCATCTCAAGTTTATTTTTAAGTAAAATAATGTTAGATATGTCGGCGGCCGATCGTAGAATCGGGCACATCATGATGTGCCGTCATGTGCCCCGCCATTTCATGATATGCCCAAGCAATACTGGGCACATCATGATGTGGCGGGTTTTAACGAAAACATGTCTTTTTAAAAGCATTCTTATTCAGCACTATACGTGATGTTTTTTAGGGTTCCGTACCCGAAGGGTGCCAAACGGGACCCTATTACTGAGACTTCGCTGTCTGTCTGTCTGTCACCAGGCTGTATCTCATGAACCGTGGTAGCTAGACAGTTGAAATTTTCACAGATGATGTATTTCTGTTGCCGCTATAACAAATACTAAAAAACAAAATATATTTAATATGAAGGGGAGCTCCCATACTGACGTGTTTTTTTTTTTGCGGTTTTTTATAGATAATGGTACGGAACCCTTCGTGCGCGAGTCCGACTCACACTTGGCCGGTTATTTATTGTGTTATACATGTCAAACGAACACGAAGACTATTCGGGGGCTTCGCTGCGCTCGCCCCCTTTAGTCTTCACCTAAGCTACCGCAATCGTTTCATGATATTTTAACGTTTGGGCATATCATGAAATGGCGGGGCACTAGGGTGTAACAGAAAGGTCTAGTCATATTTTAGGGAGTTGTTAAGGACATCATTCTGAGCAAACTGATTTGATTAGAGCAACTTTAATTTTCACTTCTCTATACAAAGCAGCTGACCGCCCGCCCGGACCAAAATGTATGGAGCAATGAAAAATAAAGTTGCTGTGATCAAATCGGTTTCATAGTAAAAGTTGCTCACAATGGTCTCCCTAACAACCCCCTGAAATATGACTACACCCTTCTGTTACACCCTGTACTTAATATCAATGGGCTGAAATAGCTCAATACTCATTCATTTATTGCACTCCATAGGTTTACAAAGATTGTAAAAACAAATTTAACAAAGTACCAAATATGGACCCTGACAAAGATGGACGATGTAAATAATAATTAGCTCTTGTTTTACAAACGACAATTAGTACAATAACACTACTTAAACTTACCTACTTTACTTATTCATTTTGTACAATATTCACAAATGACTATTGATGGAGGTATTTATCCCGCTCGCCGTTATCTTACATTATCAATCTTCCAGTTTTTTACCCTTTGCGCAAAAATGCGCCAATATAAAAACCTTCGGAATTCAGGACATGCCCATTGCCCGATCCCTAATAGCTCAATTCCGGGAAGGGTCAGCTCGGACGGTTGCCCGGTGAATCAGCCCTGTGGGCTGTGGGTCACCGGCGGCTTTTGTTTCCCAAAATTATAAGCCAATCAATTCTCCATTGTTCGCGAACGATTGCGGTGTTTATGTATACCTAATTGTTTACGTTACAAGTAGCACGTAGCGTATGGACGGTGAGGTGTATATCGATCAGGTGTTTCATAAGGTGTTTTAACTCTACAGCAGGGGGACAGAACAGGTTGACCGTAATGTAAAATCGAAAAGCCAATATTTTTTAGGATCCTATGTCAAATAAATAGAAAATAAAAATCATTTTTAATTAATACTTTTTTTTCATTCCGTACAAAGAGACAATAAAATTTCATTTCAATCAAATGCGTCATTTTTATTACATTACACAATTTATATGATAACAACCTTGTTGCGAGATTTACTTGTGTACATTCAATTAGGTAGGTAGGCACTTATTTGCACAATTTTGGAGATAAATCCCGCAACAAGATTTTATATCGTATATTGTGTAATGTAATAATTAGGGAATGAAATAAAAGCTTTATTTAAAAATGTTTATTTTTTACTTTTAATTTATTTTTAACTTTTTACTTTTTAGTCTTTATCATGATAGGACAAAACATCTTATCTAGAATTAGAATGCTTGTCAAGCAAGACGAATTAAATGAGCCCAAACACGACAGGGTTGCGTCGTTTGGTAACAGAGTTCCCATGGCCACCATCCGGCTCCAGCATCAGATCAGCTTCATGTCATAAAAATATTCTAGGGTCAATGTACTTCTCAAGACAAACCAAATGAGCCCAAGCACGATAGGAATGCGTCGTTTGGTAACAGAGTTCCCATGGCCACCTTCCGGCTTCAGCATCAGATAAGCTCTACGTCATAAAAAATATTCTAGGATCAAAGTAGGTACTTGTTAATACAAATCAAATGAGCCCAAACACGACAGGATTACGCCGTTTGGTAACAGAGTTCCCATGGCCACCTTCCGGCTTCAGCATCAGATCAGCGTCATAAAAAACTATTTTAGGACCAAAGAATTATTTTATTTATGAAGACGAAACGAACAAGCCCAAATATGATGGTGTTGCAATGTTTTTTTTTATGACAGAGTTCCCATGGCCACCTTCCGTCTCCATCATCAGATCAGTTCCAAATCCAAAATTTCAGCTCAATCGGATAGCCGGAAATGGGTCAAATTCAACGCGACAAACATCCATACAGTGCGAGTTAAATAAAAGCTTTTAAAAAGACAAACTCTAACAAATGTCAATCGAGGCGCAGACACCCGGCTCAGATAGAAAAGTGCTCTTTTCGCTCTTGATGAGAAAACACAATTCTGTGGACGTGACCTCAATAATAATAGATAATATCTATACATATTATGTTCTCTTGAGATTTTTTTCCCTTCTCGGAATACTAATCGAGTCAGCTCTTATTTACGTTCCTATCTATAGTGATAGAGCTCATTTATTAATCATATCATAACCAAGGTAAGTAAGATACAGTATATAAAGCACAAAGTAATCAGAAGATTGTTTTCAAAATTCGGTTGATCTGGGCTTGTGCTCAGTAACATAAAATTTGCGGAAATTAACAAGCAGTCTGAAGAAGAAAGATTTTGAGCCAGCAATTTTCGTCGTCTCCGCCGTAAGGTAAACCCTTGGATTCCACCTGAAGAGTTGCACGGGGACAAGCACTTATAATTTTAATTGCTTTTCGCCGTCATCGACGCCTCCGGGTAAAGCGGCGCGGCGCAGGGGTGCAAACAGCCGCTCTCTGTAATCAGCTGAGCTGTGCGCGGGGTCCGCGCATCATCGCCCGCCTATTGCCACGGCCGCCGCGCCGCGCCGTGTTCGGTTCGGCCGACCGCAGTAGCAACACATCGGTGCTCACGTCCGCACGTACCATCTCCGCCCCCAATCGTCTAAGCGCTTTATAGTGACCGTACAGCCATCCTGTGACTGTGACCCGTGACATACCAGTGTCAGTGTCTCCAGACCGGTGAACCTCAGTTGCCAACGGTGTCTTCCAGGAGTCTCGGGGCGCAGGCTCCAGCCAGGGCGGTGACCTCGCCCGCGGATATCACGGTGCGTTCTTCTTACTGTAACTTATTTCGGCGATGTGATTACCGACTAACGGTGTTGAAAGATTACCTTCTCCGCTTTTAAACGGTTGAAAGTTCTCTAATTGCCCTGCGGAAACATTCTCGCATAGTGGGCTCGAGACGTCGTCTCGCCTCGGCGTGGTTCGGAATTAGGTTTTATGGTCCTTCGAGCCGGATAGGTAATCGCCGGTGCCATATCGGGCGGAAAACAGCGCGTTTGTTTGTGTAACTCTGATATAAACAAGAGTATGTTTGTTGGAAACGCTCCATGAAAGCTTTCATGCAGATTGGATTCTGCGATATTTTAGTGAGGTATTTAGTTTTGGAATTAATCCCGCTACTTTTAATCATGCACATATTTTCGACGCAATTATTTGCCCGTCTAACAACGGATAGTACCTCGAGGAAACGATAAGGTTTATCTTCATCCAATTAACTAACCTAATTAGATAAAGGGACATACTCTAGCACTTTTAGCAGTCCAAGTACTTCTGTACTTTCCACTCATCATCGAGATTTCTCGTGTATGTGATATATTATTTTTGTTTAATTTCTTATAGGTACCTCGAGTGACAGTTGTTTACAACAGTTTAACATTATTAAATTGCGTAAAACCAGAACCATCACAATTTACGCCTAATCGGCATAATTATGTGGATTTCCACTGAGTCATCGCTTTTAGGAAAAGTTTTTGCACCCACTGAAAAAACTTTCCAAGAAAACCTCACCGTAATGACTATTTTTGTCAACATTCATGATCTTTGGGCCGGAT
Source organism: Argyresthia albistria (assembly GCA_963457715.1). Lineage (NCBI taxonomy): Eukaryota > Metazoa > Arthropoda > Insecta > Lepidoptera > Argyresthiidae > Argyresthia > Argyresthia albistria. The sequence continues at coordinate 25,546 of CAUOQF010000379.1, read as the reverse complement.
TAATCACCTCTTTTTATCGTTCTGAACATAAAAACATTTCAGCGGATATTTAATTTTATCATTAACATCGTCTCAATCAAAGGCTGCCTTGTTCCTTGTTAGGCTGATAACCTTGGAACCACTGAGCCGAATTTATTAAGAATATTACGACGAACCATCGCTACTATTTTAAAGAAAACAGCATTAAAATTCGTCCACCCGTTTGAGTTTCAAACACCCTTCTTTTCGTCGTCGGGGGTAAAAATTTTATAAGTACTTACTTAATGTAAACATACTTGATTGATAAAATTATTAACGATAAGCATACTTATCGCAATTACTATCGCTCAATGAGAGTTCAATATTCGTATTCATTTATTAATTTAAAATAATTCAGTCAGCAACTATCTACAGATGTCCACACTGTGATAAGATTATTGGAGTACCCTGTAAGACTCGGTTCACCAACTAAAATTCACATACGGAGATAGCCTGCGATTCGGGAGGCGACACGAACTATACTAACTAAACTAATTAAAAATTCTGTGTTTGAAAATGGAATCTGTGGCCACCGCGCAAGAGCTGTCGGAATTGAAAGTATAATTATTTTATTAAAGACTTGAGTAAAAATATTAATGAAAGTTAATGGATTTTATAACTTGAGCTGTTTAAATGACATTGGGATTGGGAAGTTTCTGACCCAAAACCTGAATTTTGTGTACACGAATGAAACCTGTGGTAGTTGTTAGATAATATAACGTCCTTTAAAACTGTGCAATATTTTATTATTTTCGTATCTCATTGGAATGTTGAAAAAATTACGTTTATTAATTTAATTTCGAAAGCTAAACTGTTTTCTGATACGTTTTATGAACTGATTGGGCTATTATATCCCACGATTCCCATTACCCACAATGATGCGCTATAGTCCATAACAAGTAGATGTCTCAGGCTGTATATTATAAGCCATAATTCATATCTGTACGCCGTGGGTCATTTTACCATAGTAATGTTCTTTATGCTAAATTTTGTAAAACGGATCGTGCGTACCGTGCGTGACACGCTATTTAGCCATCTTTTAACTATTTCATTATTGTATCTAGAAATTAGTTTTTTTAGATAACAGATACTCATAAATCAAAACAAAATGGGGTTTCTATACAGATACTACGTAATATTTTTGTGTAACAAGATGTACTCGTACATTACACATGACTTCCTTCCGTAAAATTTGCGTTTCCTTTTTAAATTAAAGTCCAACAGGTCTAATTTTTGAATTATGCAAATGAGCTTTTACATTGTAAGTAATTTGAATAACTTAGTAAATTGTTGCGTTTTGCATAAATTACATTCTAGTATCCAGGTCAGTAAAGAAAGAGACGATTCGTATCTCGAGAAAGTTAACTCGTGGTTAACCGATATAAAAATGGTCTCTCTACCGGTTTCAACCGTGGCATGGTGTCTACAAGAAAGCCGCTAAAGTACTTGCTACTCGTATCTTTTATTTTATAAATTGCTAACACCAGCAATCGAGCATAGCACAAATCTAACGTAACTAGACGCTGTTAGCACAACTTTATGCTACTTTTACTGGTCAATCTAAAAGATGGGAATATAAGCCATCTTTACACTATCTTGCTTGCTTTTCATAGGTTTGGGACCTTATTCTGCCAATAGGTGCCTATTTTAAATATACTATCTACCAATTAAGGGAACATACTAATATAATACAGAGTAATTAAATATACTTTTTTTCACTTCTCATGCTCGTAAAGTTCGTCTTTTGATGGGTATAGGCTGCATAATAGTAAATTATGCAACTAGTGAATAAAGGACGGATTTACTGCGAGGGCCATCGATGAATCGCAAGCAAGTGAAGGATTATAACGATGATTAAATCGCGAGCGTATCGAGTGATTCAAGTGTTATAATCCAGAGCGACGCGAGTGATTCATGGCCCTCGCTATAAATCCATTTTATTGAAGAGTTGCATACAATACTTTAAACCACGACTACCATTTTTTTTTTAATTCTAAAGTTATACTCCTTGTCGACAATCATAATCAACCAATCTCCATCCCCGATCAAAATCCGACCAAGCAAATCTCGAGAAGTTATTTGCACACGGAGTTTGTATGAGAGCATACCTTCGCGCTCGCCCCGCCCCCCATCGCGCCCTCCGCGCCCCCGGGAGCACGAGTCGTCGTCGTTGTTAGGGTTCCGTTAGAGAAACAAGGAACCCTTATAGTTTTTGTCAAGTCTGTCTGTCTGTCCGTCCGTATGTCACAGCAACTTTATTCCAAAACTATTAGGACTTCATAGTTGAAATTTGGTATGTAGATGTATTCTGTGAACCGCTTTACGATTTTTATACAAAAATTGAAAAAAAAAGATATTTTTAAATATTTTTTTTTTCATTAAGCTTATACGTGTGGAGTGTCTGTAAAAAATATATATGCTGTGTATCTCAATACAATCTTTCAACTAAAATTGGTTTGAACAAAATATAATCAGCAGTTTTTAAGATATAAAACATTTATTAAAAACCACAAAGATAACTTTGTCATTCATACAAACATTATGAAAAACAAAGTTACAACACAATCATCCAGTCTTATAATTACTTGCTACTTCGGAACCCTTCATGGGCGAGTCCGACTCGCACTTTGCCACTTTTTTCTCACTGTTTTGGCGTTTTAAATTCAAAATCAAACCAGTGAGTAAATGGGCTTTTTACACACTGTTTTGCGTGAGTAAATGTAGCTTTTTAGGGGATGAGTGGTATAAAATCACTTTTTACGGTCTAGTCTAGTGCATGATTACAAAAAAAAATTAGAACTATAACTTACTTACTTATGACATTGAAGTGTGAATTAAGTATTTAATTTAATTGAAGTGGTGTGAATTATATATTTATCTGATAAAATATTAGAACTATTTAATTTAATTGAATAATGTGATGACTTAAAATTAATTTATTATAATCAATATTTGTACGCCTGAAAAGGCAGATTTTTGCGATGAAAATGTATACAATTAAGATCCAATATTGTTACCAAAAATCATGCAAATAAACTTATTTGATTTGATTTGATAAAGTAAAATCTTCCGTCTAAATCTCACTCTTAAGACGAAGGTTGTCAGGTAAACAGCCATATACACCTATGCTAAGTGCCACACTGCCAAGTATAAAAAAGTATATTGGCAGGAAGTTCTTATTTTTTCTTTGTGTTTGCAATTTTCAATTGTTTTTTGCAATATTGCTGTTTAATTTCCTCACAATCGAAGTGAAAAGCAGAGTGTGTATAACTCGTACATAAAACCCATTTTAGCCTCAACTATGGTGCTCCTAAACGGGCCAGGTTTTACTGCAATATGTGGCCGGCAACTATTGGTGTCCCTCTCTTACTCACATGTTAGAGAAAGACACCAATAGTTGCCGGCCACATATTGCAGCGAAAATATGGCCCGTTTAGGAGCACCATACGTCTCGGGTAAAATGGTGCGTTTTATGCACTTGTACAATATCTATATTTACGTTAGATGTCGCAATCCCAGCAATCGCTAGTTGTTTATGTTGGATGCGCCTCACCGCGTATGGCTTGCGTGTAGTCTAATTAGGTTGTACTGTACCAGTAAATCAATGCTGGCCATTATAATATACACTACCTACTATATTATCTAGTTCATGTCCGCGGTACATCATAGTGCAGTGATGTGCAGTGAATGTGTCTGTAGCATATGTAAACATTACTGAACAATTAAAGTCACCTTTAAACTGTTCCATTTAATCAGATGTTAAACTATTTACATTATAAGTTTACTTAAAGTAATTTGCATTCATTTGTGTGATCAATTTCGCTTAACATTAGCGTGCCGTACCAATGCCAACGGGATATTGGTAGGTATTTACAGTGAGTGTATGGCCGTTATAACAACTCCCTCCATCTCCGTACAACTAAAAGTAACTATATATCAAGTAACTCCCATGTTTGAATATTCATATAGCTCTCAGCGGGATATCCCGCCCCGTGTCATACTCAAATGTAACATCATACGACTCTACTAAACTCTGTGTAGTCGTCTAATATTAGTTTTGTTTATATCGCCATCCGTTCTCGGCTCTTGTCTATTTCTGTTTTGTGACGATGACGTAGTTTCTGTTAATTTTATTAACACGACTCTGTTGTGTCGGCTTCAAGACTAGTTCTGTCTACCTTGGAGTCAGCGGCACGTGACGGACGAGCCGGATGGACCTACCGTTTTATATGCAACTAGTTTTTTTGGCTGTTCTTATTCCTAAACTTCGGAAATGTCTCTCTTAAACATATTCTAAAACCTCTAACCAGTTTTAGGAGATCGAATTTAAGAACTCCATACCATATACACTATCCAGATAATTTTACGGTACCTAAGTATATTTTATTTAGCTTTTTCCACATGAATCATATCATGTTTTCTTATATCCAGATAATTAAACGATAAATTTTACTTAGCTTTTCCCTCATGTTTTCTTATTAATCCGTCCGTTACTTACTTCGAGTGGGTTCTGGTTCGCTCGTGAATCTGCTGGTGTTTGCTATGGAATCGATAAATTACTTTACCATTCGAACGAGCTGTAAAATGTCGGTTGAATTTTACAGTTAAGTACTCCAATGGAAAATGATTCATGGTTGCCAAGATCGCGCTTCTCTAGGACTAGTAGGCACCAAACACCGAAGTAGTATTATACTATGTATTATAGTATTCACTACCGTCACATGAGCTTAAATTGGAAAATGCAAGCAACGAAACGGCCAAGCCATATATTTTGAGTAAGGTGTTAGAGTTTGTGAAGTTAGGGCTGTACAGTTAGGGCGTGTAGAGTTAGAAGCTTGGCTCTACTTGAGATCTGATAACTTTTTGTTTCCCTCTTCTTGGCTAAATTTTTTACATGAAAATGTTTTGGTGGGATTTCATTTCTTTTTGTAAGTTGGGTGACCATTTTGCGTGACAGGGGGCTAGCCCATCGCTGCAGTTATGGAGTATTAAAGGTTATGTAAAGTTAGTATTAATAATAAGCAGTCTCTGTATAACTTCGAAATTTGCGTAAGTCTCATACTAACATTCATCCCCTAGTTTAGGGAGCTGAGGGGTGAAAATTCGAAGTTTTTAGATTTTGCGGTTGTTTGTGTGCCAATCCTAGCCTACATACCAAATTTCAGCTTTCTAGGACTTCAGGAAGTGCCCTAAAAGTTTTGTTTATCAACAGTGAATGAGTAAGTCAGTGATGAAATCGGGGTTTTTTAGATAGCAATAAAATCTAAAGTATAAGAGCTATGCACCTGAAACTTTTTGGGTTTAATGTGTCTACTATTGACATCATATCCCAAGAATTTCGTCGATCTGGTATAATCCAAACCCAAGTTCTGAGAGTTCAAAATAACGACGAAGCGTTACGAGAAAAGATGGGTAGTGCCCCAGTGCTTCGCGCTCTTCTTGCATTAAACATTAAATTGCATTGCAACATTAAATGCTCTACTTAAAACATATCCAAGAATGGAATTGATGTTTATACATTTACCTACAAAACAAGACCGTAATACCGTCGCACGAGTATTCGTTCACGACTTTTAGGTCGCAGCGCAGGCGTTGACCTATTTAGGACTTAGCTTAGATTGAGTATTTAGGACGGTTAAACTGAGTGCCAAAAGCATTATTATGATGAAAGCTTCATATTAGCATTATATGTATATGATAAAGCATATTTTCATTGACAGTAATTTCGAGAAATTAATTTACCGACGAATATCTCAGATCAAAATATCTCGTCTATGGTGATTGGTGATGCCTTGTACATTCCTTCTCTGTATCTTTTTGTGTACGAAATGTAACAAAATGAAATGGAAAGCGACAGCTTGATGACCACCACGGCGAATCGCCTGGTCAGCCAGAACACCAAATTATGCCTTTCGGGGATAAATTCCGACACGTGTGGTATAATTATACGTGATGCCTTTGGAAGCAATCATCAACAATCACCAACCGCTTAACCAAATCTAAAAAATAAAATATGTATAATAAATAACTGTACAATTGTTGTTGTTTTTACTATACAAATCTTTTTTTAGAGATAAGCTTGCCTTTGTTCATGTCTTTTCTGTATTGATTGTGTTTTTTTCTGATATGTTATGTGCAGTAAATAAATATACAAGTGTAAATGAATTAACGCAAAATGAGAAACTACTTTGTTAGGGACAATCATTCTGAGCAACTTTCATTATGAAACCGATTTGATCGGAGAAACTTTATTTTTCACTTCTCCATACAAATCAGCTGATCCACTCAGGTCAAAATGTACTGGGAGTAGTTTCTCATTTTGCGTTAATTCATTTACACTTTGTATACGAAATATAAGTAAGTATACGAAATGCAATAGACGATACCCCTGCGATAAGAGTAAAGAATTGCACGCTGCGCTACGACGACGCGGACGGACATACCTAAGTTGTGTATGTACTATGCGAGCCAACTAACAATAGGATCGCGTTTGTAGCCAACTTCACGTGATAAATGCCAAATTTGTAGGGTAGGGCCAGCAATAAAATTGCCGTTAGCTACCTACCCTCCCTTCCGTGTACATGCGCTCGTTTGTTACACATTGGATATTTTTGTTAAATTTGTTGTTTTGTTACCAAAACAACAAATTTAACAAAAATAAAAAATAGATAATAAATTTTAGAAAAATAAACTATTAATAATTCCTGGTTTGTTTTTTTTGCACACCTTACAATATACATCATGTCATAACAGGAATCTTATTAGAAACACATTAGAATGACCACATACCTCATGAAAGATGATTAAATTTTTTGCTAGCATTTTTTTGCACACCATACAAATTTTAATGAAGTTTGTGAATATTGCGGGACAAGATGGCGTCTTGACAGTCCTATTGTTAGTTGGCTCGCATAGTATTGTACGAATTATAATAATTTCCCCTTCATCCAGCTAGCACGTCCCTTGTGGACTGCAGCTTGTAATTTAACATTCTGCATGTAATGAAAGGGTATTAGGTATGCAGGTTCGTTAGCCAACTTGCCGCTGGGAGGTCTCGGTTGGCCGACGACTCCGGCGCGCAACGTGTAGTGATGGTATTTCCACTCAGTAATTTATACCCAAATTGGAGAACAAAATACAGAAATTCTATAATTTTTTTGAGTATTTTATATTCGTTTATCATAGTTAGTTAGCTGTTTTAACATGGATATTAGTAAAGATTTGGGGTAAATATAGCTGGAGGAATGTGCGTGATGTTGCAAAATATATGTCGTAGCCATATCGTAGAATTGGCCAATTGGCCATATCAAGAAATGTCCGACCGAGAAATATCATGAAACGATGAAATATCATTAAACGATGAAATATCATGAAACGATGAAATATCATTAAACGATGAAATATCATGAAACGATGAAATAGGTATCATGAAACGATGAAATATCATGAAACGATGAAATATCATGAAACGATGAAATCTTTTAGGGCAAACACGGCAGTGAAGACTAAAGGGGGCGAGCGCATCGAAGCCGCCGAATAGTCTTCGTGTTAGTTTGACATGTATAACCCAAAGAAACATCACGTAGCGCTGAAAAAAATTGCTTTCAAAAATACTTGTTTTCGTCAAATTTGGCCATATCATGATATGGCTACGACACCAATCATTCAAACGATCATCAATTGTAATTACTTATACGTAAAGTATTTACTTCTGCATTGGTCAAAGGTATCGATTATATTCAGCACCAGCAGGGTTAACGATCACAAAATATAATATAATTATTCCGGAGAAGTCGGTAGATATTATCGCTCCTTTCCTTCTTCTTTCAGTGCCTCTCCACTACTGGAGTTTGGCTGTCTTTAGAATCCGTTACGTGTTTTTACATACGGAATATAGTACAACTTTATTATAATGAATAGTGGAGCTAAGTTTTAAAAACATGTAACCCGGTCACGCATGTGTGTGATTATCATAATATTTAAATTCACAGCTCTGAGTTGTCCGGTGGAGCCAGACTGTAAAAATCACATTATTAACGCTCACAATTTGCTGGATTAGAATAGACTGCAGTCGTACAATGCTACGACATGAACAGGAGGGTGTATAAACTACATACTTATTTACCGAATATGTATTATAAAAACGTCAATTACGTCAACCCAGAATCATCACTAGAGACGATCTGATATACCTATTTCCTAAGTAGGTGGTACAACTACAAACAGACAGACAGCATTAGATTTTATTATCCAGCTCAGAACAAGATACTTATGTATGTTCGTTAGAGATGAATTCATACATTTTGGTATCGTTAAAAGATGCGAATACCGCGCGGCCGTGGACGTTTCACGAGAAAAATAAATGAAAGTCCTAAATGAAGTTTGAATGATTATATTTAATTTAATTTTCTTTATTTTAGGATATCAACAGCAAGTTACAAAGTAGTACTTAACATCAAAATTAAACTTACAAGTATTGCCAATAACAGATATACCCTAATTTAAACATTTTGAAATTAAAGTTGCAGCGGAAAATCAAACCATTACCTATAACATACCAGATTATAAGTTAATAAATACAATATATATACATATAAATACTTACCCGAAGTACTCATTCATCGCTGAATAGCTTGTTCCCTAAACATTTAGCAGCAAAGAATCTTTTTCATGCCTAATCGACGACCTAATCAACTTCAAGTGTTAGAAACTTATACTTATAAATAAGTGAACTTTTGCCCTTTTATTACACTTCACTTGCATTGCAATTATTTTATGTTACAATATCAAGATGCGTAAGATCCAGCTGTCTAGTTACCTCGAGTGCTAGACCGTGTCTAGACTTGGGGGTGAGGAGCGGCGCGGGGTTACAAACTCCCTGCAAGGTAATGAGAGTAATGACCCTTCTGAAAAGGTTGCATTTGCTTTTGAGCCTCTTTTGAGGCAGGCAGGTGAAACATTTTGTAACATGGTTTGACTTTAAGAAGAATTTATTTTATTTTTGTCTGAGTTTTTGTAGCCCTGCCTGCCACCTGCCAGTCGTATTGTACTTTGAATTTTCAGGCCTATTCTACTTGTGAGATCTCCTTGCAGAAGCTTTGTTTCGTGAGAATGAGACACTCCCACGATTGTGAATCAATCACCAAACATTAGAACACGGCCCAATATCTAGAACATTTGTTCAATCGATCAATGTATAAATGAATTCACAATGTGTAAATGTACTAACCCAAAATGAGTAACTGATTTGTTAGGGACATCATTCTGAGCAACTTTCATTATAAAACCGATTTGATCAGAGAAACTTTATTTTTCACTTCTGAATACAAATCAGTTGATCCGATCAGGCCAAAATGTACTCCGTTTATGCTTCCATTGAACCATGGTATCGATTCATTTATTGGTCGTAACGCCGCGCCGATCTCGGTGTTGGTAGTTGGTAAACAATTAGTTTTTCTGTGTTTTCTTTACAAGCATTTTTTTGACAATCACTGGCTATTTAACACTTGCCTTACACTCTTAAAAGGTAGATCAGATAAGCGACCAAAATTATTAAAACTGATCTACCTGACCTGATCTATTTTTAATAAAATTGATTATTTTTACCCATTTTAATTTTGGTCACAAAATAAGAGTCCTTAATTGGCCTATGTTCAATCATATTTTTAAGTTATAATAATGTATATCGTGCTGTGCTCAGTTCTCAAATAAACAAACAAATAAACAAATAGATAGGTATTTATTTAAATCTATTCAGTTTTTAAGTTCCCCCGTAGATGTACATAATATCATACGAATAGTAGTTACTAAATAATAAGTAGCTCTATCTATCTATATACAAGGTGTATATGAATTAACGCAAAATGAGAAACTACTTTCTTAGGGAATCATTTTGAGCAACTTTCATTATGAAACAGATTTGATCATAGCAACTTTATTTTTTACTTCACAGTACATTCTGGCCTGAGTGGGTCAGATGATTTGTATGGGGAAGTGAAAAATTAAGTTGCTCTGATCAAATCGGTTTCATAATTAAAGTTGTTAAGAATGATGTCCCTAACAAAGCAGTTTCTCATTTTGCGTTAATTTATTTACACCTTGTATAGAGTTATACAAATACTGTACTTCCCGACCAGGTTAACTCTACACTGTCTACACCTCGCTGTAATGCGGGGCCACAGATGTGCCGTTGCCGGCAATATAGCCATTTGTGGGAATATTATAATGCATGGGTTAATATTGTCCATACATTTTCATCTTTACAACTGTCAACTAACCAGTTTTTCCAGAAAAATTAACAGCTTTGGCTTCGTATAGAGTATACAGGATGTAACAGAAAGGTGTAGTCATATTTTACTATGGAACCAATTTGATCTGAGCAACTTTATTTTTCATTGCTCCATACGTTTTGGTCCGGGCGGTCAGCTGATTTGTAAAAGTTGCTCAGAATGATCTCCCTAACAACCCCCTAAAATATGACTACGTCCTTCTGTTACACCCTATAGAGTGATATGCTCTACTTCTGGTCATTTCATAGTGGTATATGACCAGAAGTAACCGTAGTGTGGAAATTAAGTGTGAGGGAGAATTTACCAAATTGAATAAACGTCCCAGATAGTCACTTGGCCTAATTTCAGTAAATTGCTATTGCGAACAAAAGCTATACCTTGGTAAGTGAGTTTATGGTTAATTAGGTTAATCGTATTACATACAGCTTGTCGTTTGTGTCATCTAAGGAAAACACGTATATTTACTTATTTAAAACGTGTAATGAATTAACGCAAAATGCGAAACTACTTTGTTAGGGACATTATTCTGAGCAACTTTCATTACGAAACCGATTTGATCAGAGTAACTTTATTTTTCAGTTCCCGTACATTTTGGCCTGAGTGGGTCAGCTGATTTGTATGGAGAAGTGAGAAATAAAGTTGCTCTGATCAAATCGGTTTCATAATGAAATTAGCTCAGAATGATGTACATATCAAATTAGTTTCTCATTTTGCCTTATTTCATTTACACGTTGTAGTTAAGTATATCTTTTTTGAAATTCAAATTTTATTTTGTAAGATAGAATTTCCGCTTTATGTTTACTGATAAGGCTCAACTAGTTTAACAATTTCCTTTTGGGATACGCACTGGATCTGAATTAAGCAATATTAAGCGTAGTTATCTGCTATGTAGGTAGTCGTGCCTAGCTCACAAAGGGTCCCGATTAGGGTCAACTCAAGTGCTAGAGTGTTGGGTCACTCAATCCAATCATAGATATTGCGGCATCGAGGCAGCATTACTTGTGAAACTGACTGAAAGCCAACTCATGCTAGCACGATCATTAATAAGGTGTTGAAATAATACAATTTATGGATATTTGCGCGTTTTTGAGGATATTTAGCATTTGTTAATGAGCTAGCGTAAACGTCTTATTAGAGTCAATGTGTCGTCCAACTCGATTGTGAATAAAAAAAGTTTTTTGACATATTATTAACTGATCGGTTAGCTCAGCATTCAGCGCATCTTGAGAAATATTTTTTCTCTTGGGAGAACCCAATGTCGCATCGTCGGCCTGATAGAGGGGTATGTATGATATGAACTTTTGAAATTAATGTCATATCTAAATATAGATATCTACGTTTACGATAGCTATAAAAAAGGTCGTCCATGTACTAAGAAATCATGAAAGATAGTTAAACTATGGAGATAATTCCATTGTTCTACGAAATCAAGTTAACTTACCACTAATCTACGCTCGCCTAAGTAGTCTAACAGTAATTAGTAAGTTAACGCTATAAAAAGTTTTCTTATCCTAGCAGCTAGTACCCAACAGGTTTAGAACCTAGACCGCAAAGAACACATTACATTATAATTTAGACATCCATCAAACATTCGGAAGAAACTTTTATCTATGCTTTCGCAATCTTTATAAATCTAGATAGTTTTTGTCACGGCTTTCACGCAGTCACTAGTTGCCAGTCACTAACGATCTTCACATCTAGAGGAGATTGATATCCTTCCTCAATGAAAGTCATTTCATTTCTTATAACAAAAGCATACGTTTCTAATGACTCCACAGGTTTCTATTTATATGTGATATTATAAAATAAACTAGGTTCAGGTAAAAAGACATCGCTGTCCTTACTCATGTGGGCTCTCCTTCCCTTACCTACCTTGTCTCTCTCTTTCTATACATATACTATACTAACTAACACTGTGCTCATTACCGGCTCATTTAAGTTCTTTTATTCAAGTACCTACCCAGTAGTAATAAAGATAACATTTATCAGTACCTACATAACTAAGACTTAAAGGAGTTGTGAAACTTATACTTCAGCAAGCTATCGTTAACCTCTGTACCTCGGCCTCTATACCATACCAAGTGTTGTGGAACTAGATACCTCCTCAAGCCGTTAGCAGTTACCTACTTACTCATCATACCTATGATATTTAAATTGCTCTTGAGCAATCAAATTGATCAAACTTAATAACGATTTCATTTTGGAATTAAAAGCCTTTGGGGTAGATCTGATATTGTTATGGTACACTAGTACCTGTGTGCCAAAATACGAGGACAGTAATCTGATTATAGGGACATGAAAAATGCTTGACCTCACAATGGGACATGTTATGAGCTTTACCGTTGCTGGTTAAATTACCGTTATTTTGTTTCACGACGCCATTATGACTCGGTACTTTATTTTGTCTATCTTTGGTAAGAGCGGTAAGGTTCTATACTTAATAGACATGGTATACGACTATTGCATGTATTTCTTATGCCCTCTGTACTAAGTACCTAGGTACATAGAGACAGTATGGTAGCGCCTCGTGACGTGAATGAAAACCGGAGGGAGATCTAACCGTTACTTATCCATAATGAGTTGAGCTCTTTTGTACTTGACATACATTTCATTCTATTGACATTATACTCGCTTCTTAGGGAAGTACCTAATGGGTACTTTATGGGTTTTGACTGTAATTAGGAGTTCTTCGGTTGGAACGAATAGCGGCTCAAGGTTTGACTGTGACAACCGCCATTCCACCGATGACTCTTCGCTAAGCATAACCAAAGAATTCCATAATTACTGTACTCAGACCTCTACTTTTTATCTGGCCCGATCATTTGTTACGCCTTCCTAACTAAGTGGTCTGAGGTCTGACTCACAAGGACCAAATGCCTTGTTCTCAGCAACTTGAGCATTCCTTCCGAGTTTATTACCTTGACTCATGAAGACGTTACAATGAGTCAATGGCTCTGGATGGGGTGTTCAGAGCCGTGACGCTCCGTGGTTGCCGAGAGCACTGACCGCAGGCAAGACACGGTCTTTGCTTGTCTTCTTCTTACGTTGCATTGCATCATTGTGTGCGAAATTGTGTTCAAGCGAAGTTCGAAGATCCAGCGACAAGGTGGTTACTTGAATAAGTAACCACCTTGTCGCTAGATCTTGAGGAACTTTAAATCACTACATTTATAGGTAGTACCTATAATAGGTACCTATTAAGTAGGTACTCAATTATTATATTTTACCTTGCAGCGTCGTCATGAATAAATGTAAACTGACACATACAACCATAAATCGACATTTAATCAGAAGAAAAAGAACGCTAATTTTCCCACCCAACACATTGTAGTAGGTACTAACACAGCAGGAGATACCAACAAGGAGGATGCAAACTCTTTGGTACAAACACATATAACGACCTGTGTGGCGCAGCGGCTGCGCATCCCGGCTGGGAAAAGCAAAAAACACCTCAGGTCTTGGATGTTTGGCTGATGCATGAGTAAACATAGGAGTATCGATATGCGTTACATGAAAGGAATCATAATGATGATGGTGAAGACGAATTAAGTACTCAGAGAGACAAACTCACCGCCCAGGACAGGACAAATTGGAGATCCCTGGTCAAGCCCCATACCAACAACCATGACGGTCACGATCCTCAGCCATGAGGAAACGACTAGAAAGAAGAAGAAGAAGAAGTAAAACAAGGAGGGCAATCACGTGGTCGAGTAACACCTGATAAGCACCACAAGGTGTGTTTCGCTTTGAATGACTGGATTCCCAGCGCGTGAGGTACTTCGACGTAAATCTTGATATTCTCAGAAACAGACAACACAATATGCTGTTTCGTATTCCGGCTTTTCCTCGGCATATCAGATTACATAAATCTCAGACGTGTATCCACGCACGTACCGTGTAAGTGCGTCGTCGGTCGGTATAGCCGGTGTCGCCGTGAGAACAAACTTTATGGGATCGTCAGAAATGTCATCATATCCTGTGGTGTGTCATTGTAATTTTATAAAGCCTAGCATAGAAGGCTAAACCTAAATTCTCCAAAAATTACCAAAATCATACCATAATTTTAGGCCATTATCTTGTAAAGGTATTGGGTATCTAACTACCTATCAAATTATTGGCCCTACCCTTAAATAAACCTCGACCGACTCTCTCTCTCCTAATGGATAATGTTGGATATGTCAGCGGCCGTTCGTAGAATTGGGCACATCATGATGTGCCCAATTCTACGAACCCGAAGGGTGCCAAACGGGACCCTATTACTGAGACTTCGCTGTCTGTCTGTCTGTCTGTCCGTCCGTCCGTTCGTCCGTCCGTCCGTCTGTCCGTTTTTTTGCGGTTTTTTATAGATAATGGTACGGAACCCTTCGGAACGGAACGAAAAAAAAAACATGTTGTATGGGAGCCCCCCCTAAATATTAATTTAATTTTTATTTATTAAGTAAATAATATACTCAATATATTGTGAACATTTTAAGCGTCTACCTGCTACCATTATCACGTTTGTTTTATGGGAGCCCCCCTTAATATTAAATTTCTTTTTTTTAGTATTTGTTGTTATAGCGGCAACAGAAATACATCATCTGTGAAAATTTCAACTGTCTAGCTACCACGGTTCATGAGATACAGCCTGGTGACAGACAGACGGATGGACGGACGGACAGACAGCAAAATCTGTGTTAGGGTCCCCTTTGGCACCCTTCGGGTACGGAACCCTAAAAATCGGTCAAGTGCGGGTCGGAATCGCAAACGAAGGGTACCGTACTATCGTATAACAAAACTTAAGCACTCAAAACAATAAAACAAAAAATAAAATTAAAAACATTATGCCCTCACAAGGATTTAAACTCACGACCTACGGATTGGAGCCTACATCATAGCCACCTCAACGATGTATGTAGTAGTCGCGAAATATACCATCATATTGAAATGCGTGGGTGTATCAAGACAAGTCTCTTGTATGGGGATGGTGACCCCCTTTAACCCAGATTCTCCTGAAACTATTTAAGGTCTTCGAATTTCATAAATTTTGAGCACGTGTTCTTTAATGGTCCTATAAACTTCGGAAAAATAGTAAAAAAAATCTATCTCATCTGGGAAATGCGGAAAATGATGGCCTTTTAAACGCCCAGTAGGAGTATCCACTACTCACATACATAAAGAAAGGCAGCTGTATAAAAAATATTGCAAAGTCTAAATGTTATTTGAAGCACACTTTTATTAGAAGAACTTTTGATAACAATAATATCATACATTTCTACTAGTCACTTATTGTGTGGTATGAAGCAAAACAAGCTTTGGGGTGTAAAGAAACAGTACATTTCTTACAAAAATAATTAGTTTTTTTCTTGCATACAGCACACCTCAGCTGATTTTCTTTAAAGTCCACCAGATGGTCCATTCTGTCATAACGGGACGTTTCGCGATAGTTTTTTTGGTTTAGGACGAGGGCCACGTTTTTCCGTTTTTTATATGTTTCCAGCAAGCTTCTTGCTACCACACTGCGGTAAGTGAGATGGTCGTATTCGCCACCATCAGCCTTGTATAACTGGCAGGCATTGTGAGTTGCCATGTCAAGGCAATGACACAGCAATGGAAGCGAAGATGAATTGCCTTTATCTACGATAGCCAAGAGAAGATGTACATGCAATGCGTCAGTTGGTGAAGCTGTAAGAACAATTGAACCTCCCATTGATACCCCAGAACAGATTCCAAGAGTTGGAATCTGTTCTGGGGTATTCCAAGAGTTGGAATCTGTTCTGGGGTATCAATGGGAGGTTCAATTGTTCTTACAGCTTCACCAACTGACGCATTGCCTGTACATCTTCTCTTGGCTATCGTAGATAAAGGCAATTCATCTTCGCTGTCAAAACCCTCATCATCTGAATAGATCAGGTCCGCTTGAGCTCTTAGCTGAGAACCTGGAAAAAATTAAACGTATGAAAAAGGTAGCTCTGAAATAATAATAAATAAATGCCAGTACATACTTTTATCATAAATTTAAAAGTATTTGCTTACCTGGAAGATTATGCCAAGTTACAACTTCTTCACCGCCAGAGTCTTCATCAGTAACATCAGCGTTAGCATTTTCGGGTGGTAAAATAGCTACACCACTTGGCAATTGATCGTCATCGTCAATACACTCCATTTCTTCGATGATTTCGTTCAATTTCATCGATTTTCTATAGTGAGGCCTGGAATACATAACAGACGTTGATTCTCCTACTGGGCGTTTAAACGGCCACAAATTTTATAGTTATATATTGGTAAAATTACTCGTGGCTGGCATGTTATTTCCATTTTATTCAATAGTTTGTAAATATAACTCGATAAAAATATGAACTTTACACAATAATATCTCAAGAAACTACTAGAAACTTACCTTTTAGAAGCCATGTTACGAATTATATTTTTAAATTCACAGTTAACACTACGAAATCAATTCAAAACTGCTCCTAATTGCCGTAAATGACCTACTCAAACGAAGATTCACTGACACTGCGTACAAATATGCAAAAATTATTCGGTTTGGAAACACCTATAATTCAATTAATTGAGGGTAGATTTGACGCGTTTTGACGGGCGTTTAAACGGCCAGTAGGGGGATCTGGGTTAATTTGTAATCTCTCGTATTTCAGTATTTGTTGTTGCTGTGTCAACAGATATACACATTCTGTGAAAATTTCAAATATCTAGACCCTCTGACGGACAGACGGACAGCGCGGGCTTAGTAATAGGGTCCCGTTTGGCACCCTTCGGGTACGGTACCCTAAAAACGAAAGTAAGTACTTTCTTTGTAAGGTTAAATTAGAGATATTCAATGTATTAGGTGTTGGCAACCAAAAACACGTGTCGTCAGCATCGTAACAGGATTAGTTGATAAGCACGCGACAGCTTAGGTGAGCAGTAAATTGATGTGGCTTCCGGAAAATGGAAAACGATGCTAGGTACTTACGTAGCATGGTGTCTAAGTAATCGCGCGATCATACAAACGCGAAAGTTTATGAGTATGGATGTGATTTTGCACTTACTATTTGACGACAACGAACTTTATCGAACGGTTTTTTAACATACCCTTAGATATGGTATAATACCTATACATATAGATATCTATTGGGGATATTACTGACCTGGGCTCAGTTTAATTGACTCGCTCTTTAATTGACTAACATTAAACGTTAGGAGCAGGGGTAGTATAACAAACATATTTTTGCTAATCCTGGTCACGGGCCAACACGAATACCAGGCAAACACAGTTAGTTAAATTAATAATCTTACGATCGAATTTTGTTGACATGTGCATCACATATTAAGTATTATTTATTAATTCACATGCATGCAGTTAGGTTATATATAACTAAGTCACATAAGCTGTTTGCGTGGGGAAACAAATGCATAGTACCTATCCAATGTATTTATAGATAAAGCTCGCATAGCGTGCTAACATAGATACTATACTATACAACAAAGTTGCTGCCTGTCGTAGATATTTATAGAAGAACATTTACTAGGTATAGTCGCTAGTCTTCGTAGTCCCGGCGCCGGCGTGACCTAAATTCTCACCTTATTACAAATTGATGTCATCCTTGATGCAAGTTCTGAACTAGCGTACCTCGACTCATCAAGGCAGCAGTTTCGCGAAAGCAATGTTCCTGCTTTAAAGATTTTCAGTTTGGAAATCCCTCAACTGTGTTTAAAACATGATGATTGATTGATGAATAATGAAAAACATGAATGTAACAAGTAGCTGGCATATTAGTGTTTGTATCAGATGCATAACAAACATATCTTATACATATGTTATGGATGGATAATAAAAAATCATCCTTCACTAATCCGTCGACAGTACATTACTGCACCTGCTAAGTAATTATTTAAATTGAATCGTGTATGGGCAAAACCTATAATTAACTTTTTAACAAGCAATTTGCCTTTCTCCTTTATAACCATTTCGTGTCAAATTACGTTTACTTTCTTTGTCGTGACCTGATTTTTATATGTCAGACTGTAAGGCGCTTAAAAACTAGGTCGTTGGAAAAATAAACTGTAAGAGTGACTGCAATCAACATGTGATTGTCCTCAATGAGGCTGAATTGTGCACTTCCCAGCATCACGATTTATATGAAACGAACACTCAGGATTTTACTGGCACTGACTGGCAGATATCATAAACATCTACTTTGAGTATTATACGAATAAACTAGATCTCACGGAATAGAGCCCTTTTTACACAAATCTCTCGAGATTGTCGAAAAGCCAAAGAAATGGCCTCACTCATTAAAATGTGAGTTTCACAGAGACCGCGTGGGTTTATCTGTGGATGTGAGTTTGCGAATAAGGGACTAAGGGTTAAGTTCGCCGAAGACCTGTTCCGCCTGTCAAAATGCAGGGTAAGGAAGGAGGAAGTTATCGTGACTGCCAACTGTAGACTGTTTCCAGCGTAGCCTTCTCAGGTCCCTTTAGCTCTACGTGGGGTCTGGGACCGATACGAGTCTGTTCATGGTCATATTTTTTAAAGAAAGAAAGTAAGAAAAATACAAGAGAGTAAGAAAGAAAGCAAGAATGAAAGAAGGCAGGCATTGATTGCCACAGTGGATTCAAAATAGAATATGAACATGACAACCAATTGATTTCCATTTGAGGTCCGAGCATGCACTCCCTCATCATCTAACTCGCTCGCTTGCTTGTGTGTTGCAGAGGGGTGGTGGCGGCGCGCCGTGCGGTATGGAGTGCGGAGTCGCGTCGGCGGGGTACCCCGCGCCCCCGGTCCCGCCCCGCGCACACCCCGCTCTCTCGCCCACCGAGCGCTCGCCGGCCAAGTCCGGCCTGCACGTCAACTTCAGCGATAAGGGAGAGGTATGTACCGCGACCAGTGCGGGCAGCATGCCACACACGAGAAATTACAGTTTCTCTTGTCTTGGCAAGAGAAATAGACCGAGCCTTGTTTGACACATGGCAAAGAGTCCTCCCGACGACGTAGACCGAGAGACAAAGACTGGCATGCTGAGCGCACAGGGCTGGGAGTCTCGTACAGGAATAGCACGGAGATGGCTATGGTGCGGCACAAAATGCCGGCTTTGGCTTGTTGTCGGGCCGAGACGCGCCGGCTACAAGCAAACCGGAATTTTTCACCCACGCTATAGATGTTCGATTCAATACTCGACTCACGGCCCAGCATTATTAGCATGCCGCGTTTTGTCACGAGTTGGCGAGGGACAGAGCTAATAAACTGCATACCCCTGTCCCTCACTTTTTAACGACAAAACCCTTGTCGCGCTAGTCATGCTAAGGCTACTGGGAAGACTAATCTGTTATTAATTATATCCTGTCCGGAAATCCCTGGATTCTATTAGTACAGAAGAACTTGCCAAACATGGAGAACCCTAGACAACTGTTGGTGAATCTGGTTACTTGCGATGTTGTACTTGTAGTCTTGTCTTGCGTGATTACCAGATGGCACTGAAGGGCCGCCATTAATGGCATTATGGAGTGGAGACTTTTACTCAACAGTCGGTGCCACCCAGAGAGAGACTGGACAGATAGAGATAAAGAAGATTAGAAGATTATTATTTAGGGCAGATATGTAAAGCCAGATAATTTAATTTCACTCATTCATCATAGAGAGTAGGTTAAGGTTTCTGAGTTGTTAAATTACTCAGATAAACGAACGGACAGATAAAACTTACAAATGTTTGTAAAATCGGACTTACCAGAGGTTGACTAAGTAAAAAAAATAATATTGGACTTGAACTCGGTCGTAAGACTAATAGAGCTACGGTTCCATCTCCAGGTGAAGGAACGCCGCGAGAAGTTCCTCACAGCGAAGTATGGCAGCCACCAGATGGCGCTGATCAGGAAGCGGCTGGCAGTAGAGATGTGGCTGTACGACGAGCTACAGAAGCTGTACGAGACACCAGTAAGTTACAAATCAACCAACCACAGCGCATACACTCGTATTAATTAGTAAGGGGGTTAGTAGATAGATTAACTGTGGGTAGTTGCAGGTCTTTCTTTGTAGAATTATAGGTAGTATTTATTAGTTAATATTTATAATACCTACATATGAGATCTAATTAGCTGACCATATTTTGGGGAATGATTGTACCCATCATTATGAAGACCTTTCCCCAAGGAACATAGGGTCGAAAACGGAAATACTTTTTGGGTCTCCCATAGTTACTTGAAATCAGCTGGTTGGGGCAATGTAGTACTGGGGGGACGAAAAATTTTTTTCGTTTGCGACTATATGTCTCATGGGGAAAGTTGTTCATAATGAGGGTACTATTATTCCCCAAAATATGGTCAGCTAATTAAATGTCACCTGTATATAGGTATATTTATTTATTTAGGCATGCACTAGTTTATATTGTAGTCTATTGATTTGTAAGTAATAATTATTTTGTACACAAGGGTCTTACTCCTACTCGGCAATCCACCTGTCTCATCCTTAATTTTGGTTTGCTGGAAGAGATCTCTTATTAGAGATAAGCTCGCCTTTGTACACGTTTTCTATACTGTTTGTGTGCAATAAAGAAATTATGCATTGTAAAAATGGCTCGCGATTTTCAACCTTATGGCATGGCAATAAAAATCAAAACCTATGAAATGAAAACGTACCGCACCGGGAATCTCATTCACTATAGTAAGGTTAAGCAACAATGAGATAAAATGTAATTTCACCGGGTGCCTGAAGTATATCGTAAAGAAAGATACTAGAATACACCATATACCTAGTCAGAATGACACCCTGTTATTGAGCTTAAGATTGGAATACTGAACAGAACACGTTTGGTTTCTTCGTTAATGGTGTAAAACCGCCGTCAGCTTACGGTATGTGGTAGGTATCATTATGCGTATTACAGACGAAAGACGGCAATGGATACCAACCTGAACCATACACTAGCACGAGAGGTCAAAAGTAGGATTATAGTACATACGTATAACATTTTGTTGATAAAATAGATAAAACGAAAGCTAACTAAAGACAATAAACTCATTCCTGCCTTCACATTATGTATCAGATACTTACTGTACGAATTAGAAAAAGGAATCAAGTCTTACGATAAAACTATGATTATGCTAATTTACAATAGCCATATACCAATAAGCACATACATACAATACATATATACTTATCTTATCTAAAATTATCAGATTCACAACAAATGCCTACCACAGTAATGACGACAGTCAAAGTCACTCGATGCGAACGAATCAGAGACAAGGAAACAAAACACCGCCAAAAAGATAATATTGGTCGACACGACTTCCCGCTGTTTGTATTACATTTAGCTTTTAAGTGTTCGTGTTTTATGATGATTTTACATAAATTATAAGACTTCAGACAGGCGTGAATTTAATTAAGAGCTTAGTGTTACTTAATTTGTTATGAGTATATATACGTAATTTACATTTTCTGGCAATAACAAGCAGGAAATTAACGTTATATTTCCTTCCTTCTTTGTAATAATAAGATCTAAAAATAAACTTTACTTGACAATACAGCCAGTTTCTGATTTGAAAATTAATACGACGTATTCTCAATGTCTGCAGAGAGACAGAACCATAGTATTTTACCAGTGAAATTCTCAATTCAAAAATCGGAGGATAGAGTCGGCCGATCGGCCCAATAGAAGAGACAAGACAGTGAAACGACAAGACACGAGAGATTAGCAACAAATAAAACGTGCAAACCGAGCAATGATACTGATCCTATGACGTTTATCATTTCAGAAGGAGAGTTTGGGGAGCGGAAGCACTGAGGTGGAGGTGGACATTGATGAGCTTCTCGACATGGACAGCGACGACCACCGGAGGCGCCATCTCACGGTGAGCGAACTACCTATCAGTCTTCAGAAAATCACATCCTTGAAAGGAGAGATACATCTTTTGTAATTGATAGGTATACTTACTTACGTTTGGAATATTTTTATTTATTTTAAATCTTTTCTGTTTCAGGCTTTATTAGTAGATGCCAAAAAGTCCCAAAAAGATGTAAATGTAAGTAATTTATTATTTAATATTATTAACTATTTGGGAGGTGTCAAAACCACTAAACTAGAGGAACTAAAGGCACTTAACTGACAACCTTCAAATCCGGCAGCTCTTGCGCGGTGGCCACAGATTCCATTTTCAAACACACCATTTTGATTAGTTTAGTTAGTATAGTTCGTGTCGTCTCCTAAATCGCAGGCGTTGGGGGCTATTTGGAAGGAAAATGCACTAAACTAAAAAGGCCACTAAGCCCTCTAAACGTCATCTTAGTTGTTGATAACAACTGAAATGACGTCATTATGACTTTTAGAGGCTTTAGTTGCCTATTTAGTTTATAGTTTAGTGCAATTTCCTTCCAAATAGCCCCCAATGTAGTACTAAATACAAGTTAAGATGCAACATAATTAAAAGCGGTGATTTGATGTCTCAGTGACTTATTATTATTATTATCTTTTCAGAAATTCATTAACGACTTGTTAGATAAAGCTAAGACTTTGTAAGTTGACGTTGAGGATGGACGGAACCAAATAACACGAGGCGTGATCGTCGTCCGCCATGTTGAGTGGCTCGTCAACACAAGATGGCCGCCGCCGCCGCTTGCCACGAAATGGAGGCCTCGCGCGTCACTCAAGCTATTACGGAGCGCGTAGGACTAATATTTAGATTAATTCGGTACTCATGATAAATAGATAATCCTGTGTGTGTACGGTTTTATGTACCTATGGCTTCGCATCGCTGTAACCCCGTGCCGTGACAAAATTGTTAGGAACCCGATTAGAATTAGAATACATTATTGTTACAATATGTACTATTAGTTAATGTAAAATTGTCGACATCTGATAACGATTATTTGCAATGAAACTGTGAAATGCCTGATGCGTGATTGTTCCGATCAATCAATCAATTCGCTCTACACACACGCAGACTGCAATGTTTGTGATAAAGTGACTGCACTCCTTGCGATAGTGATAATGATAAATAACGGTAAGAGCGCTTGTGTAAAGTATTTCAGATATGCGATGTTATGCTAAAGGTTATGTGAACCACGCTACGTACTTTTTATATGGGAATAAAATAGTCAATGTGTAAACGTAATTAGCCTGCTCGAGGATTTGAGGCCGGATTTTGGCGTAAAAGTTCAAGTAGTTGTAAGAATTTTTTATTTACATTTTTAGCAATTTTGATAGTTGGCTTGCCATTGCCACAGTCCCAAACAATCGTCAAGTTATTCCCAGTTAACTGGGAAGAAAATAAAGAGCTGAAAACATATCATTGTTGAAAGAAAAATCACATTTTAGGTTGGTATGCATTGGAATTCATCTGATGTGTCGTTCCAAAAGCAGTACCTACAATGAAACGTTAGAACGTAATCGAAACAGCGATTGTGGGTAGACTAGCTAGTTCTAGTTAGACGATCGCTATACATGTTTTACATCAACGTTTTTCGTTCTTTATTGGTATTATGACCGTAGCCTAGGAGTATTCACAGCGAATTTGCTGTCTATATTGTAGTTATACGTGTATAAAATAATAACAGAATGTGAATTATGTAAACCGGACAGAAGTTGCAATTTCAGCTGAGAGTTGAATACTGAAGTAAATTGTTCAGCTTCTGGAAGTGCTGTTTGTACTGTTCAACTTATCTGTAAAACACGTTCATCCAACGAAATCAAATGAGATACGTCGATACGATTGATTCCCGATGCATGTGTGTTTAGCAGATTCAACAGGCCAGGTGGGTTACAACAAACGACCAAACGCTAAATAAATAAATAACAGTAGGTACAGCACTGCTTTTTCGTATACATTTTAGTATGAAAAAGCAGAGCTGCACTGTTTAGTCCTGCTATAAGAGTTGGTAGTAACTCGCCAGCTGAAATGTAATTCTTCTGTCAGTTTGTTCGTACGTAATTAATAAAAGTAACTCGGGCGCGCGGCGACAGAATCTCATGCGGCGCCGCTCGCCGCTACAGCACTTTTAACAATAAACCATTTTATTAGAAACTACTGTGTTTTCATTCCATCTCCGTCTGGTACCTTACTGCTCCGTCTGGGAAGACCCTTATCACTGGGAAGTCATAATATAGTAGCTTAGGAAATTGAAACAACCCCTACTGGTCACCACCACCAACCACTGGGATAACATGAAATATTTAGCGGAGTAAAATTATGTCCCCTAACAACATAACATAGCGTCACGCTTTTTCCCATACGGGGTGGCAGAAGCAGCACTGTGCCCACTTTCAGCCAGTGATTCAATACTCCATTTTGCGTGACAGGGGGCTAGCCCATCGCCGTAGCTATGGAGTAATGAAAGACTCCTCACGATATTTTTTCCGTCCCATAAATTGATGTTAAATGTAGCTATCATTTATTAAATCAAACAAATCAATAAATTTTATCATTCTTATATTTTGTTCGTTAAAAATCTATCTTACATATCGGCACTTCTACTCAGTCTCGCCTTAAACACTAAAATAATAATTACAAGTTTTATCTTTTAAAAATATTGTGCGTTTTAACAATGTGTATTTATTTATACGTCATCTAAGGTTTGATTGTTTTACAAACTAGGTTTATTGTCAGATCACACGAGCGTATTATCCGCACCAAGGGCACTCGTTAGTTATGTACAATCAGCATCACTCTCCTCTCTTTCATCCCACAGTGATTTGGGTTCATAACATAATATGCAGCAGTCATATGACAGTCTTATTAAAACCTCTTATCACACTGATTCAAGAATACATCAAACTACTAACTACGTTTAGAATAACGTGCCCCTTCACCACATTTGTATGCAACAGCATTGAGACATACCGCGGCGCGGCGGGGTCGGTGGGTCGGTGGTTGGTTCAGGACTCGTCCATGGCCTCCTGCGAGTGCAGCGGTGGCGCCAGCAGGTCCGCAGCGACGGGCGGCGGCGGCGCGGCGATGCTCTGCAATAAAAACTCGTTTAGTCATCGCAGGTGCAAAAGCAGAGATCGACAAGAGCGGTTTCACACTACGTCCGATCCGAATCCGGTTCCAACCCGTTAAAACACGGATATGAATGGAAACTTACTTACTTACGGAAGACGGACGGATTCAGTGCGTAAACCATAGAAAATGGCATAAGTCGCCTCCTTTGAGTGCTAACCCGGTCTTCATAATTTCATTATTGCACACAAACATTTGAAAATACAAGATATACTTAAAAATAGTGTACAAATCTAGTAAGAGATCTCTTAAGAGTGCTAGGTTTCCCA
>CAUOQF010000378.1:0-46349 GCA_963457715.1 Argyresthia albistria | reverse complement strand
GTTCACATAGAATGTATTGAAAACATACAGGCCAGATTTATTCGGATGCTTGCTTATCGCAACAATCTCAAATACAAATGCGATAACTATGACGAACGCCTAGATCACTTTGGAGTAATGTCATTGGAAAATCGTAGATGCACTAATAATTTGACCACACTCCATAAAATTTTACATGGAACGCTCCACACTAGTCTTTTATCAAATATTATGATTTCGGTCCCACAGCGTCAGAAGCGATCGGTTAGGAAACATTCAACGTTCCATCTACCCGTGTACAAAACACAAAGAGCTTATCACGAACCTCTACCTAATATGTGCCGTCTTTACAATGAAATGTCCAACGAACATGCCCTAGATATCTTTGTTAACCCCAGTACCTTCAAAACCCAACTTCTAAACATTTATAAAAAGAAGAAAACATACACTTGATTTTAATTTAATTTTAACTTTTTTTCTAGAATACTTTTTTTCTAGAATACTTTTCACTACTTTCTATTTCTGTTTGTGTAATTACTGATTAGTCTTAATAGTCTTAATTTGAAATAATTAAGTTATATGTGTAGCAGATGACATATGTCTTGTAAGCATGCTGTCAGGACATCTTAAGGTTTAATCACTAGTTTAGTATCTATGTAAAACCTATACTCTAAGGAATGCAATGTGATTTTACTGTTTTGTTCTGCAATAAAATAAAATAAAATAAATAAATAAAATGACGCGATCCACAACCACACCTCGGACACTCCATAGAACGCTCGTAAAATAATCACCTATTACTACTACATAGCCTAATGACATTTGTACACGTGCAAATGTGTGCGTAAACTCGTTCGTTTGTGAATGTGTGCGTTCAGCTTCTATACAAAGTGTCTCCCGAAGAGGCTCCCCGACTCCGGGGTGAGGTGTGGTATCTGAATCCGCGCGGGGAAGGGAGTGGCCGTTCTGTACGTAGTACTATTATCTCTTCTGTGCCACAACCTCATTTACACATGCAAATCGAGGATATGCTCTAGTGAGTGGTCAAACGTAATCGGCGTACAAGAAGATGGTAACGCTAATCGCTACTGGATAGTAGTTCTACCACCTCTCATCATCTTCATTAACCCACACTGAGCCAGCGTGGTTGAGTATGGCTCAATCTCATTCATTTCCGGGTAAAGGCCTCTACCCTTCGGCGGGGCATTTTATGGGTTAAAAGATTTTACTAGATGTCAATATTGGAAGTGTCGGGAGCTGGTCTAATCGACAAGTGATCTAACTTCTCATTAACCGGTTGACTGGAGCCATTTTTTTTATTTTTCTTGTAAAAAAAAA
Source organism: Argyresthia albistria (assembly GCA_963457715.1). NCBI lineage: Eukaryota > Metazoa > Arthropoda > Insecta > Lepidoptera > Argyresthiidae > Argyresthia > Argyresthia albistria. The sequence continues at coordinate 45,032 of CAUOQF010000378.1, read as the reverse complement.
AATACATTAAAATTAGTTTGACAGTGGGTACCAACGTCAAAAATTAGACATTCATTAACGTCTTGGTACCCACTGTCAAAATAATTTTAATGTCTTTTTTTTTTATAATTTTAATGTCAATATTGTTCCAAGGACTGGATTGTCCTTACGCTACACAGCGTGTTAACGGGTAGTAAATGTAGCCCATTAATGTGCCCACCGAGGGGACAGGCCTTTACCCTTATACGAGTACTTAAGAGGATAGTGTACTCGCGAGCTTCCATACAAAAAGCGGTATCTAACGTTTTCCACCCCTTAAACCTTGTCCGTATTTTAGTTCTTATATTTCCTAAAATATACATATTTCAAATAACCGGCCAAGTGCGAGTCGGATTCGCACAGGTAGGGTTCCGTACCATTATCTATAAAAAACCGCAAAAAAAAAAATGTATGGGAGCCCCCCCTAAATATTAATTTAATTTTAATTTAATTATTTATTTTTTAAGTAAATAATATTTTTTATTTTTATTTATTTATTTTTATTTGGGACATCAACAGCACATTACAGTATAAATATAACATACGAAACAGTACAGTGAAGCAGGCCAATAACAGATGTCCACCGACATACAAATATAAGTTTAGGAACTAAGACGTTAAAGGTTATTAATAAAAAAATAAAAACTATAATGAAAAAAAAAAAACACAAACAAATACAATGTGATAATTTAGTTTTTGAGGTTTCAACCTCTAAAGAAATTTAAGTAAAAGAAATTTATTTAAGATTAGGTGTTGAGCGAGTGTGATGTGTGATATGTGGAGTGTATGTGAGAGTGTATCGGGGAAAGATAGTGATATTGAATGTTGAGTGATTTTGAATGTTGAGGAAGGAGAGGAGATGAGGAGGGGAGGGAAAGGGATGGGGGATATAATATTAAGTGCTTGAGTGACTGAGTAACTTCATAATTCGACTCTTGAACGTGTTCTTTGTACAATCAAATGGGTCTATGGAACTGAAGCGTTTGTTGTATAAGTTTAGGATACGAAGTAAAGGGGAGTTCTGGGCGTAATTAGTATTAACGCTGGGTGTGTGGAACATTAAGTTGACCGAGTGTCGCGTGCGTGTAGTAGCAGCGCGATAGCCAACCAGTTCGACAAGGTTAGGACTATCAATACGACCGCTGAGAATGTCGTGTAGGACAGACATGTCGAGGGCCATCCGACGGTCATTAAGATTCATCACATGATGATGTTTGCAGGAAGAAAGGTAGTCGCAGTTTTTACGCTTAGTTCGATAGTCCAAATAACGGATAAATTTTCTCTGAATACCCTCTAATCGATCTTTGTGTGTAATGTATTGTGGGCACCAAACAACGCTGGCGTATTCCAAAATACTTCGCACGTAAGCAAAATAGAGGACCCTTATGCATGTCATATCACCAAACGCAGCACATGTACGAAATATAAATCCTAGATTTCTGTAGGCGCGGTTGGCGATGTCGTCTATGTGTTGATCAAATGTAAGTTTAGCGTCGAGGGTCACGCCTAAGTCGCGGACAGTGTTAACGCGTGCTATTATACTCAATATATTGTGAACATTTTAAGCGTCTTCTACCTGCTACCATTATCAATATCGAGCAAAAATGAGCAAAAAAATCACGTTGGTTGTATGGGAGCCCCCTTAATATTAAATTTCTTTTGATTTTTAGTATTTGTTGTTATAGCGGCAACATAATCTGTGAAAATTTCAACTGTCTAGCTACCACGGTTCATGAGATACAGCCTGGTGACAGACAGACGGACGGACGGACGGCCGGACAGACAGCGAAGTCTCAGTAATAGGGTCCCGTTTGGCACCCTTCGGGTACGGAACCCTAAAAACCAAAACTAACGAGCATAGTTTTCCATAGTATCTCAAACGTATAAAATAAAATTGTGAAAATCGGACAAGGTTTAAGGGGTGGAAAACGTTACCGCTTTTTGTATGGAAGCTGGCGAGTACACGATCCTCTTAAATGGGTACTTTATAATAATTAATTTACAATTGTTATCCACTCAATTCGACCATTTACACGAAGGGTCTAAATGGACAAGTGGCCTATTCGGGAAATGGCTTAATTAGGTTCCTCACCAGTGCTAGGCTCGACAAGCGCGCTACTATCAACGACATGCGCCCAGTGAGCCAGCAGCTGGTCCAGCTGTTGTTGGTCGACCGTGTGCCTGTGTTGCCAGTATCGGTAGTCCGTGTGCCCGGCCGAGCGGTCCACCCCCTGGCCTGTCAGCTGCAGCTCGTCGGGGAATGAGGAGTTGAGCAGCAGCTCCCGAGCGTTTAGAAGCCTGGGAATGTAATGTGCAGTTAGCCAAGCAGATACCGGAACCCCTGGCGTATAGAATGAATGAGTCTGGGGGGTCAGCTATCTGCTTGACTGACTGTACAATAAATAGAACAATAAATAGAACAAAATGTGATACTCTCTATCCAATATAAGAGCAAACTTGACAGCTAACCTAAAGCTTCATAGAACCCACTTTTTAATCACTAGGGATGTTACCAAAACAATCGGAAAGAATCGAAATTGTTTATTCAGTTGAACTAACAGAAGAGTTGTCATCGCCATCACTGCTATCAGCACTTAAAGATATATTTCATTTTCAACCCTATTTAAGGTAACTGAAGAATCAAAAATAAAATGTTGGACAACTTTCCGATTCACAAATGTTTAATGGGTGTATCGATTCTTTTGATTAATCGATTTTTATGAGCAATATCCCCTTACTAACAGGCTAAGATTGACATCTGTCAAGTTGGCTGTTACATTGGATAGGGTTTAGAGCTTGATACCTGACCCCCCGTTGTATAGAATGAATGAGTCTGGGGGGTCAGCTATCTGCTTGGCTGACTGTACAATAAATAGAACAAAATTTGATACTAAAGCTTGAAATACACCTTGCCTTGCTAAAACATAATTTCAGTTTGTCATAATTCGCCAAGTTGAAAACTTTAAAAATGAACGAGATCAAGCCCTTTCTTCCTCCATGCTTGGAATGTGTATGTTGTCTGAAAACATAAAAACGAGCCTACGTAATCTGTTTTCTGACAGTCAATTTCAGTCAAGTCCACACATTAAACAAATGAGCGATCCTTATCGTCAAGAATTAAACTGATCACGAGGACCAAAAACGTGTAGGATGCTAGAAGGATAAGTAAACTTGTGTATACCACTTGGGTATACCACAGATACTATAATATTATACTAATACAGATAGACTACCTAGAACAAAATATGACACCGGCGCGGCGGCGTAAACTGAGATGCTACGGAAGCTTCTTTAGTTCTAGGCCATTATCGCTTGGTGCAGCACCATCGAAAATTTGCAAATACCACAAGATGGCGCTAAGATATACAGGCTTTATCCTAAGATTAGCGCCACCTAGAAGTATGTTAACTGCAACCATGGCGTTTAAAGTACAAATCTTACTCCTCACGCCATCTCTTTTTTACGAAGGGTCACTAATTCTCATTTGTATGGGATGAGCACCCTGTACCAACCCAATACCCATTTACTCCATAGTATAGTCACCTGACTCCGGCAACCCCGGCTTGCATGAACTTCTTGAGCACCTCATCAAACTGCTTCACCACCTCCGGGTTGTTGAAGTTGAGCTGCGGCTTGTCTTCCCCAAGAAGATGGTAGTAGTACTGATTGCGCTTGTCACTCCACTTGAAGGCTGGACTGTTGAGTTGGGAGACCTAGGGACAGTGAGATGGGAATGAGGCCAGGCAAGGACAAGCAAGGACATGGCTATTCAATAAGATAATTATTTCCGACATGGTTGGCTGAATATACAGGGTGTAACAGAAAGGGGTGTACAAGCCGAAAGAGGGTTGTTAGGAACATCATTCTGAACACCTTTCACTATCGGACCGACTTGATCAGAGCAACTTTATTTTTCACTCCACCATACAGATCAGGCTGAGCGTTAGGCCCGAAATGTACTGAGTTAATAAAAATAAAGTTCACCCTCTTTCGGCTTGTACACCCCTTTCTGTTACACCCTGTAATGAAAATAATTTGGGCTCTTTTAAAGTTTCTACGATAACTGAAAAACCACGATAGGTAAGATGATGAAGATGGGCCATTCGATTGATCGAAGATTCATTCAAAATACGAATAACACGTGATTGGCTGAAATGAGTTTAACAAGTTGTGCAACCATTGGCCGGCATACACCATCAAGCCTATCGTCAAATCGGCATGACGCTGCAGGCTTGATCAAATCTGCAGTTCGTCCATATACACCACAAACGATCTGTTTGATTGTCAAATCGACATGACGGCGTTCAGTTGAAGCCATGGCGTCAGACGTCAAGTCGACGTGATCTGATTGAACATGATTTATTGTCGTCGTGATTTTAAACCGACAAGTGACGTGACCACCTAGCCGGGAGCGGATAAGCCCCTGTAATCCCTTTCGGAATTAGGGTAAGGGTAAGGTAATTTAGTGTATGAATGTCTTGAAAGTGGGCGTCTTTCCCAACTAACCCAGTTAGGCGGCAGCCGGCGTCCGTTCTCGTCCGTAGCGCCGGTTCCGTTGGTGAACACGAAGTAGTCCTCGTGCCCCGTGCGGTTCAGGGCTCGCTGGAACCACACGTGATCCGATGACACGAACGAGGCCGCCAGCTCAACGATCACCCTGGAGAAAAACAATCGGTCAAGTGCGGGTCGGAATCGCACACGAAGGGTACCGTACTATCGTATAACAAAACTTAAGCACTCAAAACAATAAAACAAAAAAAAGCCCTCACGAGGATTTGAACTCGCGACCTACGGATTGTGAGCCTACATCAAACCCGCTGAGCTATCTCAACGATGTAGGTTGTCGCGAAATATACCATCATATTGAAATGCCTGGGTGTATCAAACTTTTAATTTGTAATATCTCTCGTATTTCAGTTTTTTTTGTTGTTGCGGCAACAGATATACATATTCTGTGAAAATTTCAACTTTTAGCTATACGGTTCGTGCTCTAGGACCCGATGACGGACAGACGGACAGACAGACAGACAGACAGACGGACGGACAGCGTGGGCTTAGTAATAGGGTCCCTTTTGGCACCCTTCGGGTACGGTGCCCTAAGAACAATCGAGTCGAAATCTTACTACCGTTCTTTATTAGTGTCTATCTCTCCAGCCTCCAACACCCACTGTTGAATAAAGCCTCCTCACCTCATTTCGCCATTCATTGCGGTCCCGGGCCAAACTGACCCACTGTTGGCCAGCAGTTTTGGCGATAGATATTGTTTCTCTTCTTCAGAGAAACTGAGAAAACGATCGAAGGTAAATTTCTATAATATAGGTAGACAAAGCCTGATTTTGGAGGTAACACGAACTATTATACTAAAGCGGGCTACATACGACACGATATCAGTCGCGATCTAGGAAGGAGGAGTGGGGATGCTTCCTAGATCGCCACCTAGATCGCGTCGTATGTAGGGCCATACTAGGTCGCCTCCTAGATCGCCTCCTAGATCGCCTGCTAGCAGCCGATGCTTCCTAGATCGGGGCACCGCCCACTCCGCACTACGCGTGTGTAGACGCATCGGCCCGATTTCTTTGGACAGTCTGCCGCCAGCAACACACGCGTGAGGACGTATTGTAATAACCGGCCAAGTGCGAGTTGGACTCGCGCACGAAGGGTTCCGTGCCATTATCTATAAAAAACCGCAAAAAAAATGTATGGGAGCCCCCCCTAAATATTAATTTAATTTTAATTTCATTATTTATTTTTTAAGTAAATAATATACTCAATATATTGTGAACATTTTAAGCGTCTACCTGCTACCATTATCAATATCGAGCAAAAATGAGCAAAAAAATCACGTTTGTTGTATGGGAGCCCCCCTTAATATTAAATTTCTTTTGATTTTTAGTATTTGTTGTTATAGCGGCAATAGAAATACATCATCTGTGAAAATTTCAACTGTCTAGCTACCACGGTTCATGAGATACAGCCTGGTGACAGACGGACGGACGGACGGACAGACGGACAGCGAAGTCTCAGTAATAGGGTCCCGTTTGGCACCCTTCGGGTACGGAACCCTAAAAATGGTTTCGAACGAAGAGCGCGAAGCATGGGAGAAAGAAGTGGAGATTTACAAACAGAAACCACATATGTGGGATAAAAATAATAATAGTTATTATAAAAAAGATGGGAGAAACTCAACATTTATGTTGATGTTCCAGTCGTACCATGAGTACAACAAGGACGTGGACTTCATTGATTATGTTAATGTGGCTTAGTTGTTTTCTCTTCTGGAGCCATTTTTTCATCCAGCAACTTCTCTTTTCAACCGACTTCAAAAAAAGGAGGAGGTTCTCAATTCGACCCGCATGTTTTTTTTTTTTTTTTCCTATGTTTGTTACGCGATTACTCCGCCAATTATGAACCGATTTGAACAAATCTTTTTTCGGCGTATAGGTAATACCTCAAGGGTGGTCCCATTGACACCAGGTCAGGATCTGATGATGGGATCCTGGAGAAATCGAGAGAACTCTTCAAATATTATAGGCAGACCTATAGTGATTTTTGTATTTTTCATAATAACTCGTGCAAATGCACACGGTAAGCATAATATTGTGATGCGGAACTGCTGATGAAGACCACATATGGCCACCAGATCTGCTCAATACTAGGTACAAATACAATGCGTGGCTGACGGGCAGGCAACGCATAGCCTAAACCGGTGGACCTAGAGACATGAAACTTTGTACAGGGGTTCCTTAGTCGCGTGGGGTAGCACTGATATAGGATTTGACAAAATTAATTCCCCAAGAGGGGGGGGATAAGGGGTTACAGTTAGTATTAAACTCAATCTAATCAATTAGGGTTTGTGGAAGTCGGTTTTTTCTAAAGTTTACTTTTTGTTTCAATTATTCCTATTATAGCTTAAATCGGCCGTGAGGGCTAATGCCAAACCAACACGTTGATTTTTCGAAAGAATTGGAGGCATTTTGAAGCGCTCTTCGACACATGCGTTCCGCTTTACGTCCGAACACGCACTGCTCGGCAGCCCCGTGTGTAGAGTCTGCCCCGATATCGCGATCTAGGAAGCATCCCCACTCCTCCTTCCTAGATCGCGACTGATATCGTGTCGTATGTAGCCCGCTTAAGCAAACGCTAAGGCTGGATTCGACCAACAAAAAGTTATCCGCAGAATAACTATCGAAACTCGGTTTGCTGGAAGAGATCTCTTTTTAGAGATAAGCTCGCCATTGTACACTTTATATAACCTACCGTGTTTTGTTAACTTTTTTGTGTGCATATAAAGAAAGTATGAAATTATGATAACTATCCCGGGGATAACTGGTAACTTTTTCATAGACACCAGTGACACCTAGACCAGATCACCTCACCTAGGTGTCACTGGTGTCTATGAAAAAGTTACAAGTTATCCCCGGGATAGTTATTCTCCGGATAACTTTTTGTTGGTAAAATCCAGCCTAATGGGCTTAAAAACTGCCTATTGCTTACTTCAGATGTCACCACTGTAGACAGGACCATTTTGTCAGTTCTTCATAGTTTATCTTTTGCAACAATAGACAATATGGTCTTGGGTCACAGTGCTGCTACTACGACGAGCTTTCAGTTTCAAATCCCATTGAAATGGTGTGTTTAAAAATGAATTCTGTGGCCACCGCGCTAGAGCTGTCAGATTTGAGGTCACACAAATACAAAAGTCAATGATCAAGTCATCGTGTCTCACCTGACACCATACTCCTTCGCCTTCGCCACCAGCCCCTTGACCTGGTCAAGCGCAGCCGCGTCATCCAGCACGGCGTACGCGTCATCATGAGACACGAACACACCCTGTGTCTTTATCTCCTGGAGGTTCTTCAGCATCACGTCCTTGTATGACAGCAGGTCGGCGGCAGTGGCCGGTGTGGCGTCTACGAGGGGGCCTTTCTGTGCCCTGCCGGGGACAGATCAAAGGTATTAATTAATTTACCCACATTTAATTTACCCACATTTTCTATAAGCCTCTTCATAACTGCCCCCCCCATCGCTAAGGTGACGTCACCTAGCGAATCCAAATGTCAAATCGCATACATAAAAAGTTATCGTTTCGTTTCGCTAGCGTTAGCGTTTAACTTTGTCTAGGAGGGCTGAGCTATCAACCCCGATCCTGAGCATACACTCTGCCTCCCAAGCTCTGCTGGTTTAATCTGATTTTGCCAATCAGTCAATCACCAGTCATCATTACCAGGGGGGCAATTCTGGCGCTAGCGAGATCATGTCCATGGTCGAAATATCGATTTTGAGATACCGAAATCTCTATCAAAAACAAGAAAAAGCTATTCTTACGACAAGCCTTTCGACAAACCGTTTTAAAACAACTGTTATTACAGGCGAAATAAAGTACACTGTGGAGTATTCAACTAAAAATGGTGGCCAATGGCCATAGTGATGATGTATCTAAATCAGAGACTATACAACCAATTGACTGCGCCTGCGGGGGAATGCGGCTAGCCAAACATTAGTTGTATTCAATGTATGCAACCTATGTACGATGACGGGCCGCCAGACAGTTTCGCAGCGGCTTTGAAATGAAAATGTATCTATGCGCTCTCCACTGGATAAGTGAAATAGAAATAGAAATAGAAATTGTTTATTTTGCCTAAAAAAAAAACAATACTGAGGAAAGCGAATGCGTAAGTAGGTATATAAGGCAAAAAAGGGAACAGTCTCAGCGTTTGCTACAAGCTAGCACAGTGCTAACTTGCAGCGCTGGTTTTCAGACAGTCCCTGACTAAAATTAAGAAAACTAAAACTAACTTGGTAGATACTACCACTAAGACTAAAACTAAAACAAGAACTGGGACTGAAACTAAAACTACGACAATATGAAGGAATAAACTAAACAACATTTATACATTAAATTAAATAAATAAAAAATAAAATAAAATAAAGCAGAGACGTAAGTAAATTAAATTCAAGGAACCAGCAAACAAAAAACAGCAGTTTCTGATATAAAATAAAGTGAAGTGAAGTGATTGATATAACTACATAGACATTTAAAGGAGATAAAGGATAAAAGAGAGAAAAGAGATGAGAGATATCACTCAACACAACGTGAACGTGAAACACAGGCGAGTCTTATCGTGCATAATATTGAGCAGAATATTTAATCTGTCTCTCCAGAAGGACCTTACGCAGTTTTATTTTGAAAGTTTGTCTCGATATTTTGCTACGCAGGGGAGGGGGCAGGTCGTTCCAGATTTTTGATGCAGCATATTTGAAACCGCCCTTAAAGCCAGCCGTCCTGTGCTTCGGTATTACCAACTTGTTCTGCGCTAAACCTCGAGTAAACATGTGATGGCAATCTTTTATTGATGTAAGCTTCGCCCATAGATACGCTGGGGTTTTGCTGTCTAGCACTTTAAACACTAGATAAGCCAAGTGTAGTTTCCGGCGTGCAGACATTTTAAGAGAGCACTTGTCATTGAGAAATGGTGTTATAAAGTTCCGTCTTGGAATCCCGAAACAAAATCGCACACAAGCATTTTGTACCCGTTGTATAGCGCGTTCCGTTTTAGCGAACAGTCTTGGACCATATACCACGTCACCATAGTTAAGTAGAGATAGTACAAGACTTTCAGTCAGAAGTGACCGGACTTTTTCTGTCAGAAAGTTTCTAATTGTGTATAAAACTTTCAATCTATAGAAGGCGTTTCTGATTTTAAGCTGCACGTGTTGTTCGAATCGTAAATCACCGTCTATCACGAGACCAAGATTCCTAGCTGACAGTACTCTTTCAATGTCTTCACCATTTATTTGTATCCTCGGGCTTTGCTCTACTACCGAATTTCGTTGGTGTTTTGTTCCTAAAACTAGAAAGTGCTCTCTGATCTAAATGGTATTGGATTTGAATCTCAAAAAAGGTTGGATCATGTTTGTCACAATGAAGATGGCACCGCCAACTCACCACATCTTGGGCGGCGGGCGCGCGCACTTGGGCGCCGTGTAGATGATGGCGACGGCGCCGGCGAGCATGCACAGCCAGAGCAGCCAGAACGCGACGAACATCGCCCAGCGCACGCGCACCCAGAACGGGTCGTCCGCGAACTTCATTAGCTCCTCCTTGGTGAGCCCGGCGAATTGCTAGAGGGAAAATTTATTCTTGACTATAGCTCGTTCAACGTCCACAAACTACCCAGATCCTTTGTTCTGTTTTTAGGGTTCCGTAGAGAAACAAGGAACCCTTATAGTTTCGTCAAGTCTTTCAGACAGACGTCTGTCCGTCCGTCCGTCCGTCCGTCCGTATGGCACAGCAACCTTTAGGACCAACAGTTGAAACTTAGTATGTTCTGTGAACCGCTTTACGACTTTCATACAAAAAAAAAATAAGATCTCTTTCTTCATACATAGAACTGAAACCAAAAAATAATAATTCCATCTAACGTATATGTGTGGGGTGTCAAATCAGTTGATCCACTCAGGCCAAATGTACTGGGAAATGAAAAATAAAGTTGCTCTGATCAAATCGGTTTCATAATGAAAGGTGCTCATGATGTCCCTAACAAAGTGGTTTTTCATTTTGCGTTAATTCATTTACACCTTGTATAGTTTTTCCAAACGTGTCATTTGGATGCAACCACGCTGAAAGTTGTTCACAACAACATTGACGCTAAAACGTCTTTGGAAACTAGATACCAGACCCAAGGAATGCTAGATTTAGTTATTAAACTCCCGACCACCAAATACAGCAAAGTATCATAACATCACGAGAGGACCTCATATTACCTCAATGCTAAGAATTGCTTACATTCACACGCTGCACGGGTCCGTTAAAATTCGGCGAATCAAAACTTCTGCAACTAAGTTCCGAGAGGCGAAATTCACTGAAACGGGAGCTTTGTCTCTTCATCATCTTGCGGTTTTTGTCAGTTATTGAACAAATACTACGGCACATAAGTACACTTGGTAGGATCACTACGCTATGAAATTATATACAAGGCGTCTTATCTTAACCCGGCTCTACACTGGCCCGCGACTCACTGCTGCGATTATAGCAAAGACCACGCAAAACTAACAAAAATATACCCGGGTTAAGACCCCGTTTAACTTTTCGTTGAAGGGAGAGTTGGGATTTGAAATGGGACGGAGCGATACACGCACGTCTATAGGTCCGTCTTCTTTACTCCTCTGTCGGACGTACAACGGACGGGGAGGCAGTTCCTCACGTCCGAAGGAATTACTTGGAACCCACAGCCCTTCACGTCCTCCCTGGGTAGTGCCAACGAGCGACAAATCATCATCTCAAGACATTATAATTTCCAGGTTCTCAAATGAGAACCTGACCACTTGACACTGGCAAAATTAACCTCAAAAGAGGTAAGGACGCCATTAATAAAAAGAAGAAGAAGAAGTAAAACGAACATCGGATGGAGATCAACGCAAAGCCACGGAATCGTCAAGTCACGTGATTTGCGAAACGTCTTTCGCGACACAAATGTGGAGCGGCCTTTAATAATTTAATTAGTGTAGCGAATTCATTAAAGCAATAACAAATCTTTCAACTGTTAGCATTTAAATAAATCCTTGTAAACAATTGACGGACTCAAGTACTGAGCCGTACAAAAACCAGCCTTTTTTTAAAGGGTGATAGGATACCGAGCCGCGAAAGTAGAGAGAGCGAAAAAAAAGAAAGAGTAGTGAGGCTTTTTGTTTTGATGGCGGTGAGGAAAACAGAACTAATATGTAAATTATCGTAAGTTGGTTTGAAGACAATAATGTAAGTGTTCCTTTGTTTTAATTACTTCATTCTAATGTACCTAATGCTATGACGGAATTTGTATGTTAACCTAATTGTTATCTCAGATCATAGATCGTATCTAATCCAATTCACATTCAATAAACCTTTTTCTATGTATGCAAATAAGTATTTCATTCATGCCCACATAAATACATGATCAATCTAATAGGTACCATTACCATCTTTCTGTAATGTTTACATTTCAGAAGTGCGATTGCCCACAAAGTATTTTGTTCGCGTCAACACAGCGACAACATGCAAATTCCGTTATAGTGTAGCAAGCATGAGTTTGCAGATGAATTTGAAATGTGTACGGGGCGTGTTCCTAGTATGTTTTGTAGATAGAGCATAACATAGATGATTTTCAACCTTCATTGGAACCGACTTTTTACTGTGCCAAGTACCTGCAAAGTTAATGATATGCATGCATTTTGCTTTTGTATTTTCACTTGTTCTGCAGAATTGTTCAGTCCGGCTTGTACCTATTTTGTAAGCCTTTTTTTTTCGCAACCGTAAAATGCACGGTCCCATATTTAGCAACCCGAAAAAATGCACGACCCGTATTTCGCGATTCTAAAATACAGGGCCCGATATTACGGCCGGTATTCCATGATCTTAATTTGAACGGCCAATATGTCTTGTTTTGCTTTTGTTTTAAATAAGGCAGCATAATAATATGTTTTGTTTTGTACGTCAAAGTTTTATTATCATTGATTAACCATACGAAATTATTTATTGTAAGTTTAATTTTATTTGTTTTCCTCTTTTTTGTTTATTTTTATTTTGATCAATACTCGTATCTTTTAGTATTCTTTTTTTTCCTTTCTTTTCATACATACTTACATAAACACATACGCTCACGTTTTTTTTCCGAAAGAGAGGTAGGCAAAGACTAAAAACTTTCATTTGCTACTTCATTCACTAATTACCTACTACAATAATATAATAATTTATATGTATTTATTCAATACATTTATTTTATACGTAATGAAATAATAATGTTTTATCTGATCTATCTGATCGCACTACTTGTGACTATATCAACAATTATTATTGAAATAGCTGAGTATATATGTTTTATAATGTAGTAAGTAGGTAAGTAAAGTTAAATTTTAAGAGCTGGCGCCTTCAACACATTGACACTGTTGACACCTTGCGCTTGTGAAGAATCTGTGAATAAGCGGGTGGCGTGACGTTGTACTGTATGGGCGTCAAGAATAGTCTACTTGTCTCTCTCGCGCATGTTTAAACGTATGAGTATAAAGAAGATAGTCATTGTTTTGTTTTTACTGCTGCTCATATATGTATAGTGTTTTGAAAAATAATCGTGTGACGTTTCAATCGAAGGCGTTAATGTGATAATTTACCTACTTTGATTTTTGAACATACTGCATCGTGAAAATTGCATAAGTGTGAGTACTGTGAACGCACCAGCTTATAATAACAGTCCTGTATAAGGTGGATTCCTTAGTCACTAACGTAACATTTACAGAAAAATGACGGCAATCAATGATTCCCTGATTTTGATCATATACTTAATTTAGTAAAACTGATACTTCATAAAATAATATCATGTGCAAGTTTAAATTGTTTTCTTGTAAAATAAATAAATACAGATGTTGTCACTGATACAACAGGAAAGGGAAAGCTACACATTACATTACATTTCGGGTGTTATACAATTTTTTCTAAAAACATAAATCTTTTATTAAAAAATAATAATATTACATTATAATCACTTAAACTATCCTAACCATTTAAATAGACTGATCAATTAAATATATACGTATATGTATACAGCAATATTCATGTAACTGATGTTACTGACGTAACCAACACTTGTCACTGACGTAACACGAGGACTAAATCATATCATATTGTGGGCTATTCTTGAGGTGTCAAAACCACTAAACTAGAGGAACTAAAGGCACTAAACTGACAACCTCAAATCCGACAGCTCTTACGCGGTGGCGACAGATTCCATTTTCTATCTTACCATTTTAATTAGTTTGCTTAGTATAGTTCGTGTCGCCTTCCAAATCGCAGGCATTATCTGCTTAATATTAATTTCAAACTTGCTTCAGTTAACCTTGCTTGGTTTGGCTATTATGACTATATTTTGGAGATGAAATTCTAATTATTTCTCATAGATATCAATATTTTCGGCAAACTGGTAATAAGCTCCGTTGCCTTTGGTTTTTATTGAAGAATTTGGCAGTTTAATTATAACATCTTCTGATAACACATATCGACATTATTCTACGCTGATATCAGTTCCAGAAGTTAATTGAAATGGGAATGAAGGTGATGTTTGAATGATGATGTTTCTTATAGATGGCTGCAGATTTTAACATACCGTTATCCTTTAACGTTAAGTCAAGAGCCCTAGATATTATTATCTGAGGTTCCTTTGTATCGTATGCGCCAATAAAAAGTTACAAGACTTTAGAAATACCAAAACTCAACAGTTTATAGCGATGAAATCCAATGGGGAAAACAAAACTCGGACAGTCCGCAACGTTTCAACTGTCTAGAATTCATCTATATATTTATTGCATATAAAGAACAAAATACAGAGAAGTTATATGCAAGGGTAAGCTTTTTTCTAAAAAGACACTCCTCCCAGCAAACAGGATGGATAAAAAAATAATATATTACAGAACAGGTATGCTCAAGTGATGTATAAATAAAATTAAAAAAAAGTATTAATGATACTACCTACTAATCTCCTGAATATACTACATACAGAATCACACACGTATAATATATGTATAAGTCTTACCTAAATAAACTAATACATATTTAAATACCTTCTAAATTTATGATAAAGCAAATAATGCCCCCTTTAAGCGATTCCTGAAAATAAAGGGAGAGATTGTCTCTGACTGAGACGGCGAAACTGGGAAGAGCGTTCCACAGAGTTATAGCCCTCATTCGGAAACCAAATTTGTATGCGATAGTGTTATGACGTGGATTGGAGAGAATGAAGGGCTTTGCACAAGAACTACGAGTAGTCGAGAAGAGGAAGGCAAACCTTTCACATAAAAGTTGGGGTATCAAGGGTTTGTTAAAAAGCTGTACGGGGTAGTGAAGAAATCCCAACGGAAATGAATATGAATGAATTTCAACTCCTTGCGATACTGCGAGACACTGTCGACTTTTGCAAACCAAAGAGGAACCGAATCCTGAGATTTTGTAAGTTAATTAAATTGCTCTTCGTAAGCGCTGACCCAGCAGATATCAGCATAATCGATAAGAGAAAGCACAAAGGATCCAGCAAGGGTATTTTTTGTTTGACGAGATAGAAAGTACTGGAGTTTTCTAAGTGAGTGTAAATTGGCAAAGACGTGATTGCCAACCTCAATGATTTGTAATTCATAATTTCTTTATTGTACTAACACACGAATGACATACAGAAAACTTATAATAGATATACAATGTACAAAGGCGAGCTTGTCTTTAACAAGAGATTTCTTTCGCAAATCATTGGGAAAGGAAAATGTAGATAGTTGAGCGGGGAAAGACCTGCGCATACAATACAACGATATCCTTTGTCTAGGAGAGCTGGTTATCCAACATGACCCCACAGATTTTTGGCTTTATCACAAGCAAGTCAAAATAAATGTAGTCACAAAATCTGCATTCATAACGATTGCATAATAATTAAGGATACCACGGCCAAAGATATTAAGTAATTAATCTCGCTATTAAGAATGATAAATTTACCAAAATTAAAAGGATTTGCTGGCACTGTAAAGCCATTGAAATCTAAAATTAAGTTTGTTGCTGAAATAAAGCTTTTGTATTCTTGTATTTTGTATTGAGTGAATTTGTAATAACAATGTTTATCTTGTTTATGGCGTAAAGAAAGGGTCGAAGTTATGTCAAGTAATAACTTATTAATAATTGATTAATAATTTATTTATATTAGTCTAAAGGCAGCCATTGGGTAAAGCATCAGTAAAAATACTTAACTTAAAAGAAGATTTTGTCACAGACAGTACTGTACTCATAGTGTCTGATAATGATAACTTTCTTAACACCTCGTCTATGACAGTGGCTGCTATCGGCAGATAACAATTGAAATGTACTTTTTATAAAATTACCTACTGACGAAAGGTTAAGTCAGACATATAAGATTATCAAACGTTACTGTATGTAAAACCAGTAGCAGTTGATTTTGTACTCAGGTACGGCCGAGCTGGATAAGACTAGTGCATCTATTAACTTTGTTACAGAAATAAGTTTTATGGTAATCGTGGACATTCATATATTAAGAGTAGAGTAACACTGGCTATGTATTATGTACTGGGTAGTATTAAACTTATGAAGGGAAAGGAATCTTTCTTCAAGAAATTGATTAGGTCACGAACGGTTTAGGCGAGACTGGTTATAAACATAAGAGGTATCTGCAAAATTATAAAATAAAATAAAAGTTTAAAGCGCAAAACATTTACTACCAATAGAGTACGTGTTATACACGATAAATTATTAATAAAGACTTCAGAAGTAAATAAGTTTACTGTGACAGGGGAGACGTTTACTGTAGAACTATGGACATGCTAACAAATAAACCAAACATGAATGACTAACGAACAAAAACAATGATTGATAAAACAAGTGAATGAGTTTAGCGATTGCTTTACATTAAAAATGAAATGAGTGAGTTAGTTTAGGTGTCTCCAATATATTCGAGTATGGAGAAAAGTCAGAATCATAATATGGATAAACGATTTCGTAGTAAAAGAGCAACTAGTGATGATTTCTAATTAGAGATGAGTTAATAGCGAAATGCTATTAACATGATTAATAACAGTGCCCATTTTTATTCCTAATCCATTAATCGACGGTCAGAGCAAATATGTATGCGGTAGATTCAGAATATCTTTTAAGGTAACTGCCGTAGACAACGATCTTTATGAAGCATCAAGGGCCTGTCTAAAAGACATTGTTGATATTATTATTTTGTAATGTATTTATTTGAATTTTCTTTTGATTTTATTATCGACATGTTTGAACTGTGTAATTTTTCTGTGTAATAATAATGATAAAAAAGATGCAGAATTAAGCATATTTTCAGCAGACCACCTAAAACCGTGGATAATGTTTTCACTCAGCAAATATACTGACGATGACGATGGCGTTTATCACCGACTAGAACATAGTTCAGACGATGCTAACCATCAAGGCAGTGACTTATAATAACTACTATAAATATCCTTATATTTTATCCTAAATTTAAATTATGTATTAATCTATCTAACTTAATTATAAAGTCATAAGTCATACATAAATGTTGGTATGATAATTTTGTATTTTTTTTGTACATGATATACCTACTTATCGTGTAAGTGTGTGGAAATGGCGTGGAACACGTTTCGGTTTAAAAACGAACGTATATGCAGTAATATAAGTCATGTATGCATAATGCATTAAATGGACACTTGTTAATTATTTTTAATTTGTATGATTGCAGAAGCAGGTGCTGGTAGCGAAAGCAGGCATTGAGATTGCCAGAGTACTTCACTACACAGCGGCTTCATAATATTTACCGAGCCTGGGGTGCAAACGGTTAGCGGGTAACGCGCCGTGTCACAGCCATGTGTCTCAACCATTAATCGAGCCTGGGGTGCAAACGGTTAGCGGGTAACGCGCCGTGTCACAGCCATGTGTCTCAACCATTAATCGAGCCTGGGGTGCAAACGGTTAGCGGGTAACGCGCCGTGCCACAGCCATGTGTCTCAACCATTAATCGAGCCTGGGGTGCAAGCGGTTGGCGGGTAACGCGCCGTGTCACAGCCATGTGTCTCAACCATTAATCGAGCCTGGGGTGCAAGCGGTTGGCTGGTAACGCGCCGTGTCACAGCCATGTGTCTCAACCATTAATCGGGCCTGAGGTGCAAACGGCTAGCGGGTAACGCGCCGTGTCACAGTCAGTAACGTATTTACATTATTATCATTATTAATTATATTGACTTACCTTTTTCTCTTACCAGCACTGATAATTTATAGGTGGTAGCTCGTATTAATGAAGCGAGTGTAAACTGTGATAAAATCTAATGAATTGTTCTAAAATATTTCAAATGGAAAACAATTAATTTACTTCTCCACAAATCAGCACTTTATTTAAATACCGTAATAATCATTATTAGTGCTCAACAGCAGCAGAAAATTAAAACAAGATGGTTTATTCTATTTACTCAAGTACTTTTAACTTTTTCAGATGATGCGGTGCAGCAGAAACAACCGCCTTCGCCAAAGAATAATACAGTGCAATAGGGCGACTTATTACAAGTGCTTAAACAGCGGGAGAAAATTAAAACAATATGAGTTCATTTCCTATTTACTAAAGTAATTTAACTATTTCAGACGATGCAGTGGAGATAATCGCCTTCGGCATCGAATTGTGCAGCGCTATATTGGGTGACTCATCATTTGTAGGGATGTCTTATTTACATTTATCCTGTAGTTAGTATTAACTTAATATAAGTACTACTTGTAGGTACTTATTAACAAGGATTAAGTTATTTTTCATTTATTTTCTTTAGTATCATAGTAACAGAGTTGCAAGATTAAATTGTTTTATAACAACCACACGGTATAATCGGTTTCAGCTTATATGTTTTATTATGATACAATTATTATATTTCCAATTATTTTTAATACTACATATATATTGATAAGTACTTAATACTGTATACTTATGTCTATTCTGTAATTATTAAGCCTGATCTGTTTAAAAGAGATCAAAAAAATAATCTGTGAGAGTTTCTTTGCCCTTCTTCTCTCACAGTGGTCCAACGTAGTGAAGAGGCAAGAAAAAAATTTATTATGACGTGTTCAAAGTATATATTTCAAATATCAAAAAAATGAATTGAATTGAATTGAATTGGATAAACTAAGATGTTAATTAACTTAAACTATTGAATTGTATAGAGTATGATGTCATCAATTAATGTAAAGTTTTGTTTGGATAGGAGTAAATCAATATGAATAATTTAAATTGTATAGAGTCATACAATTACACGAATGGCCGATTGGGGATGAGGTCATCCCCTTTTGCAGGACGGCCGTCTGTTAGCATTTAAATAAATCCTTGTAAACAATTGACGGACTCAAGTACTGAGCCGTACAAAAACCAGCCTTTTTTTAAAGGGTGATAGGATACCGAGCCGCGAAAGTAGAGAGAGCGAAAAAAAAGAAAGAGTAGTGAGGCTTTTTGTTTTGATGGCGGTGAGGAAAACAGAACTAATATGTAAATTATCGTAAGTTGGTTTGAAGACAATAATGTAAGTGTTCCTTTGTTTTAATTACTTCATTCTAATGTACCTAATGCTATGACGGAATTTGTATGTTAACCTAATTGTTACCTCAGATCATAGATCGTATCTAATCCAATTCACATTCAATAAACCTTTTTCTATGTATGCAAATAAGTATTTCATTCATGCCCACATAAATACATGATCAATCTAATAGGTACCATTACCATCTTTCTGTAATGTTTACACAACGTTCGCTTTTCACTCTTGCCACAAGACGACAGAAAGTGACCGACTCTTTCGTATCACGGCTCGTACTGATTCATGTAAAAATAACGTATGCTGTATAATACGATTGATGTTGAATAAACATGGTGGATGTCGACAGTGCGTATCTAATCGATTGTTCGAAGCCTTTAAGCATTATTATCATTTCTCAGTCATCAGAAACACTCGCAGCATGTCTGTGCTCGCAGCACTTGAAGAATTTTAAAATATGTTTATTTTATAATTTATTTATATATTACCATAAAGTATTTGTGCCATTACAGCTAACCAGAATGACACAAACATTATATTTAAATACATTATTACAATTATTCAAATAATACAATTTCATTGTAGATTATTACGGACACAGACATTAAATTAAAATAATAATTAAATTCCAATTTTACATGTCAAATAATTCAAATACAGAAAGGACAGCACAGTCATGCATCATTCTCGCTAAACCTGCCACACACTCGCACAATATCCCTCCATGCGTCAGATAATATTTCAGCGATGTCGTTGTGGGACCTACATTGCTCTATCGATAAGAATGTTAATCATGCCATGTGAAAGAGACATTCATAAACAACTCGATGCCGAGGTCAGAGTAGGAAAAGACACGTTGTTTGTAGTTGACCTTTCGGTTAGTAAACTACTGTCGTTTCGTTTAGTAAAATGTCCTTCTGTAGTGTTGGTAATTCTAGCCTTTTTCCTTTCACTTACGTATCAAGTCCAGTCGGGAATATAAAATATCCTATGCCATGGATCCAATTCCTTCGAGCCGGACAGGAGAGTATATTTATGGTCCTTCGAGCCCCACACCTTGCAACAGCGCACTCGCCCGCCTGCAAACCTTAGTTGGGGCCGCTAATGATAATGACCGACAGAAGTGGAAAGCCCTTTAGGACCTATGCTTCTCTTGGAGTTAGAGGACACAAGAAAAACAAGAAAGTCTACTTGATCCTTCGAGCTGGATAGGATACTAAAGCGGGCGACATACACGTTGCGGCAGGGGCGACCTAAGGTGCAAAAGTGTGTTAAACTGGAGCCGCCTCGTGTGTGTGGCTACACCACTCCAAGCGCACACAACAGGCAGCTCCAACACACCTTTTCACCCTAGATTGCCACCGATAGCCGTCTGTAGCCCGCTCAAACGGTCCTTCGAGCCGGCCGCCACTCTAGCCCAGTCTGTCTAGATTTCGTTGTATGGAGAAATTCGAATAATTTCCCGGCGTTTGAAATTTGGTATGTGATGAAGTTAGGTAATAAATATTTATAGATGTAAAATAATCCAGGTATTTTTTTTACGAGAAGTTAGGTATTTTCACCTAAATAGGGAAATCCTGTATAACTCTCTGTGAATATGGCCTCGGCCTGAAATACTTTCTGTATACTTAGGTTTGTATCATTTAACATAGGTATATAAAAAAATCCAGCTTTTTTTCCATTTTGAATATACCTAAAATTACCTTTTTAATATTTTTCACTCTAGCTTCTACAGATAATGAGCTCTTTAATTTATTTACTTTTAATATGTTTTGATATCCTAAAATACATAATTTCGTTTTGTAATCCAGGCGATTTTCCTTTTTAAACATAGTGAATAAGTTTTTCCTGAAATACTGAGTGTGAACTAAAGCTCTTTCAAATTTTATTCCTTTTTTAGTTATGACTCGCTGTATTACAATAGATTTTCCAATAATCCAGTCACTTTTCCAACTTTTATTTACTTTTTGGGATATATTCGCAGATTAATGCTGAAACACACTCATAGCCAATCCATTCCGCGTAAGCACATGCCACGCCCCGCCCCTGCCACACGCACACATGACTGAGACGGATACCTACTAGAACTGGTTTGCCAAAGCGCCCGGCCCGTCGCTGCTGCCGCCTTGCACGTCGCGCTCCACGTATTTATACAATATGCAAAAGTCCATAAGTACTTTTATTAACGGTTTTCATTTATTAACTGGTTCGCCTACACATCTTACATAACAATAGTTCGCCATTGTTCGGTCGTTCGAGCGGTATGCTTCTGCAAGAGCGGTTAAATGATTAGATATAATTTCAATACAATATGTACAACTTAACCTTACTTACGACTACAAATAATTAAATTAAATAAAGTATACTTTACACACTACATATCGATTTAAAAAAACGGTCAAGAGAGTCCGAACAATTAATTGGTTAGGTACCTAGGTATTACCGATGTTTTGGGTTTTTTTTTTAGGCATTCTTCTTTTACCAATCAAAGGTCATTAATTTAACATTTTTTACCCACTACCTTTGCGACCATTATTTTTCTTACCATTAGAAAACTAATTAGTCAAATAAAATTATCATCAGATGAGTTTTTGTCTGATCCATTCGTCTAAATTTATTACAAAACTATCATACAAACAAACCATCTACCTATTTTAAGCAGAACCCTGCTGCAAAGTGGGTCCCGAGCGCGAATTTAAATTAATAATTGAATACCTACCTACCATGTATTTATCCTATTTTGCTTATTCACCGGCTACCTTGAGAAATATTCTCATACGTGTAAGCTTTAACTATAGTACTCCGAACCGTTAATTAAACTATTTTTTTTTCTTTATTATTCATGTTACAAAATGAAATTAATTAAAAACTAAGTTTACGGAGCAATCACAGAAACCTATTTGGTTTATGCGTGATCTCTGTCGCTCGTTCCAGGGCAATGAACCCTCTGACGCATGTTTTATTGACCTGTCTCAATGGAGCACAGCAGATACATACTTAATTTATTCAGGATTTTTGGTATCTTTAGTTGTAAGTATATTGTTATTTGTTCTACTTGCTCCATCGAGGCGGATCCTTACATATTAACTAATTTTCTTATATTTATATTTAAGTTATAGTTGTTTCTACTCCCAGATTTGTGAGCACAAACAACTAATACATACTTACACTTATACTATTATTATATAATTCAAGGTATCACTCCCGTAATGCAACTCGGCCAGCGCCCGCCGCGCGTGTCCCGCTCTCGCACAGAGATATACTTTGTGAGAGAGCGAGACACACACAGCATACGCCGGCCAAGCTGCATCCCGCGAGCCATAAGCGCTCTTAACTATTAATACTTACGACTTATGACAGGCCACGTATTTATTAGGTGGACTTTGCCCACGTTAGAGTGGAGCAAAGGCGGTGAAAGCCTGAATTGCATATGTGAAGCCACAAATAACTACGTATCGAAAAAGTATTCGAATCTAATTTTAAGTGACTATTATGTTCAACGAGTTATGGTTGGAAATGACCTCGCTCGACTTTAGTGGCGAGTCGCGTACGGGTATGGCTTGGCAGTGTCTATAGCGAGAGCGCAAAATTGTTTTGTTTAAGGCGCGCGCGGCGGCGCGCTCGGCACACACCGTTGACAAGTAAAAACAGGTATTTTTGCGCCCCGCACGCAATTCCGTATGCAACTCCCGGCCCTGGTCTTATTATTTCTCATGAACGTCATCAAACTCTTTCTATAGGATACTGCAAATACGTACAAAAATCTATGCTTACTTAGTACTCGTAAATTTTATCTCTCTATCGGATAAACTCAGTTCCCAAATAAATACATGAACAAACAGATAAATGTGGCAGAATGAGGGCTATGGAATTCCCAATGATAGGTACTACCAATGCCTACCACTAATCTCAACTCACTAACTATTTGTAAATTAAACAATTCCATATGTTAGACGTGGGTATACATCACGTGCATGTGCAAACAATCATTTTAGCAAATTCTACAGATAAACTAGCTGCAGTAGGTAACTAACATGAATGATGTACTAGATAGAGATATAACAACATTAATATTTCATTCATCCCCTCTCACTCGCACGTCTATTGTTCGCTATTATTAGTTCCTCTGGAATATACTTCACGCAAGAACGCTGGAAGTGCTAAGCAGTGGTATGCAATTTACGACAGTGTGCCCATGCACGTAAGGACGCTATTGCCATGCATAAAACCACATCTCTTTAACGAGAATCACACCAGTGTGCACATAAGGACGCTATTGCCGCGCGCCGCTCTAGCGTTCTTTTTAGAGCACGTCTAAGCTAAAATGACGCGCCCCACTCCTTGGTTTTGTATGACAAGTAAATACAAAACCAAGGAGTGGGGCGCGTCATTTCAGCTTAGACGAGTTCTACGTGAAATCATATTTATAACTATAACTTAAGTTGAAATTCCATGAAATGTCGCATTTCTCGCGTACACCTACAAAAAATGATGTCCATCGATCGGGAATTAAATATCAAAAAGAAATAAATTTTGATTAAATGTCGCAAACAGTAGGCTTTCTAAAATAATTCAGTGTAAATAAATTAATGAATTATTTATAGAACGTGTAAAGGAATCAACGCTAAATAAGTAACTACTTTGTTAGGGACATCATTCTGAGAAATCTTAATTATGAAACCGATTTGATCATAGCAACTTTGTTTTTCACTTCTCCGTACAAATCAGTATTAACTATTATCCGTATTCAAACTGAATTATCTCAAAAAGCCTTCTTTGAATTGAGTTTTCAATCAATGGGAATATGTTTTATTTTAGTGTACACGAAAAAGCAAAATGTTTGCTTTCAGAGTATCAGTCCCGCAGAATAACAATGACCCCGACAGTTCCATACATTTGATGGATTTTGATAAAACGTAGCTCTTATTTCTATAGACATACTGTTCATGACACTCAGATCTTTGACGTTTTACGCATTATCAATCCGCGGGGCTTATGACAACATATTTTACCCCCTATTGTAACCCCTAATGCATAGGTAATAAAAGCCAACTATTGCATACAGGCAAAGCGTACAACGGCCCCGATGCGCTGTGCCACCCTCTCCCCGTCCCCTTGTCTCCCCACGCCGCCACAACGCCGCCGCCACCGCCGCGCGCCGCTGCCTCACTCGCGTTGCGTCATCACATCACGATGCCTAGGTTAACTAAATACCTAACTATGTTGGTTACGCGGGGCAGGCGGGCCAAACTAACAATATTCATAATTCATAATATAACAATAGATGTGCGAGCGAGAGGGTAAATTTATTGTTTAAGTTAGGGCATGATCAATCACGATTTGGCGATTATTGCTAAGTTTATTATAAATAAATTAATTACACGCTGCCATTTTCTTGCTTGTTGCATACAACTAGAGTGGAGTAATGAATCATTGGCTGAAAGTGGGCACAGTTGTGCCTCTGCCATCCCGTATGGGAAATGGCGTGACGCTATGTTATGTTTTGCATACAATTAAATTGACGCAACAAATGACTTGCATGGTCTAAACAAAACGTAAAATTATATAGGTATATTAAACAAAGCGTCACACTTTTTCCCATACGGAGTGGCACAGGCACAACTGTACCCACTTTCAGCCAGTGATTCAATACTCAATTTTTCCTAACAGGGGGCTAGCCTATCACCGCAGCTATGAAGCAATGAAGGTTTCCTCACGATGTTTTCCATCACCATTAGAAAGTCCGTATAATTTACTTAAGATAAATGACTTATCTCATTATGGTCAGCACCGGGATTCGAACCTGCATCTTCTGCGTGAGGGGCAAGCATGAAACTTTCACACTACACCACGGAGTTCTTAGTTATTCTGTAATAATGATATTGATAATACTATAAACAGCATAATTGGTTTATAACTATAAACAGTTGCATACAAGTTTTTGACGGAACCTGGGTAAAATTATGCAAAGCAGCACACCTTTTTCTATACATACGTATATTATGTTATTGTATTATAACTATGTATGGAAAAAGGCGTATTACTTTATTGCGCTTAATTTATTGCATTCATCTAAGGCTGCACTGACTGTGTTAATTCATTCTAAAATAATATATTATGTTAATATAATATGTTTCTTACTACAATTCTAGGCTATAAGCTCTTGGTAATAAGCAGTATAATGGCATGTTACACAAAATTACATCCGCTTTTCAGGTACACTCCGTTCACAGTTATTTTACCTCCACATATATCTGCGCCTCTCTTTCTAGCTGTCAGGATTCCGTACAGCTAGAAAGAGAAGCAAAGGTGTACCTGAAGGTAAAATAACTGTCTACGGAGTGTAGAACCCGTTGAGCAAGAGTATTAGGAATACGGCCCTGTGTGTGTGTGTGTGGGTGTGCTTCGACGTGTGACGTGCAGTACCCGGCGTTTGATTTGGCACGTCTCGGGGACGAGACCCGTGTAGGAAGCAGGAAAACTTACGCGTCGAGAAAGTTTTCGAATTTAAATGTCAGTGACTCTTATGTACAATGCCATTAGGTTCATTTCATGTAAGCTCGAACACTTTTTCGCGCTGTCAAATATTCCTGCTAGAGCTACCGAAGTGCGACGAGTATTGATACTCGGCGTTTGAATTGGCGAGGGAGAGAGAGAGAGAGGGAGAGTGAGATGAGACCCGACGTCCCAAATCAAACGCCCCGTACTGTACTTCAGTGTGCTGTTTGTGTGAATGGACTTTAGCACTCGTTCAGACTAGCGGCGGCGGGAGCCGCGTGGTTTGAAAATTGTGCGGGCACCGTGCGGGTCTATTTCCTTAGGAATGTATCGTTCAGACACAACTGCGTGGCTCCCGCCAGACAACTTTCAAAAAACAATGGGTGAACTAACCGCGCGGTTGTGTTTGAACGATTACATACATTCCTAATAAAATAGACCCGCGTGGTGCCAGCACGATTCTCAAACCGCGTGGCTCCCGTCGTAGTCTGAACGGGGCCTTATAGCTGGCCTTGATTGGATTGGAAATTCTTTGGTATAAAGCCGATTTTCCCCTGGATTATTGGAAAATCTATTGTAATACAGCGAATCATAACTAAAAAAGGAATAAAATTCGGAAGAGCTTTAGTTCACACTCAGTATTTCAGAAAAAACAAATTCACAATGTTTAAAAAGGAAAATCACCTGGATTACAAAATGAAATTATGTATTTTAGGATATCAAAACATATTAAAAGTAAATAAATTAAAGAGCTCATTATCTGTAGAAGCTAGAGTGAAAAATATTAAAAAGGTAATTTTAGGTATATTCAAAATGGAAAAAAAGCTGGATTTTTTTATATACCTATGTTAAATGGTACCAACGTAAGTATACAGAAAGTATTTCAGGCCGAGGCCATATTCACAGAGAGTTATACACGATTTCCCTGTTTAGGTGAAAATACCTAACTTCTCGTAAAAAAAATACCTGGATTATTTTACATCTATGCATGGTATTACTTAACTTCATCACATGCCAAATTTCAAACGCCGGGAAATTAGTCGGTAGTCAAATGCCTCCTCGATTGGGCTACTCACCCGCCGGTTGGCGTCCAGCTCGATCTGCGCGCCTCCGTTCCGGTGGTCACCGTGCACGTAGGTAGCGTCCGCCATGTCCACCCGCGCCGTGACCCGCGCCTCCACCTCCTTGGACAGCAGCCTCTCTTCCGCGCCGTCGGAGGAGACCTTCTCGCGCGACTTGGAGAGAGACTTCGGGGGCGGGGCTGTGGGGGGAAAGGGACTGTTGAAACGCATAAAGGCCTACGCAGACCGGGACGGCATGGCAAGTTTTTACCAATGGATATTCAAATGCAATTTATGCCTTGTTTCTATATCGGTACGTTTGAATGTCCATTAGTAAAAATTTAAAATCCCTTGCCATGCCGTCCCAGCGTGCGTAGGCCATAAAGGGTTCGAACATTTTTGTACGACATCACTTGCATTCTCTACAATATCACTTCTTCGTGTACCCCTATGAAACATATGTCCATCGATCATCGATATATACAAAGGATAGGCCCTCCCGTACTAAATTTCTTACCGTTTTGAGGCCAGACAGAATAGCGCCTCTGTTGGAATTTATCGGTACTATGTCGGTCGTCAGTCGAATGATTGATTATCCTATTTTTACTTTGAGGAATTTTTCGAGAACAATATTTTATGAATAATCAATTTACAGCCAATAGTAATTGTAAATTATATAACTTGTGATACGATACTCCTTGTTTATGTGTATTGCGATTTCGGTATGATTTACATGTTTTTACCTCGCAGGACACCATTTTTGTTGTGTTGCCGATACGTCACGCGGCTAGCACCGTCTAAGCACGACTGATTGAAATCGGTTCACTTTTCCCGTTTTGACACCGTTTTGGACACTTTCAAGCGCCCCGTGCCTTGTCCCCTACTATTGAAGTCTGTGCCATCGATACAAATGTTCTTTGACAAAATGTCGTAAATAAAAGCTGCCATCGATACAAATGTTCTTTGACAAAATGTCGTAAATAAAAGCCTCTCTGAGATAATTCTGTCTGTATATGTAAAGGTTCGATGTTCTTTGTAGTGTCACGAAGTTTCACTGTGTCAATTTTGAACAGAACTTCCTAAATTCTTGTAAAGTGTCTGAAGTGAACAAGTGCCATTAGACAGAACGTGATTTAACGTTACCTTGAAATTAACCCAAATGTTACTACCGATCGTTAAAACGATCAATTTTGTTTCATAGGATTTTAAACTTATCTTATAGTGTTAAAGTTCAAAATCACGATCCAATTTTCAAAAATCCAGGAACATTTGGGTTAAGACAACACTATGTATACATTTACGGGACTATGCTGTAACCATGGAATTAGGATAATGGAGAACTTTTTAATTAAACGATTGGAAACAGAAGTGAACGTCCACTGTATTACAATATTTACTGACTATTGGTGCCGTGAGACTATGACATAGGCTTGTTGTGATAGTAGTCATTTAACACATACGTTCCGAGACATGTAGCAATAGCAAGTAGGTATGAAATAAATTAAAGGTGTTAAAAACATAACATGGATTCATGTTTCGTGACTATTGTAAAACTTACGTTACGTATGACAAGAGATATCCCTCGATTCTTGAACTCTGCTAAAAGTCCTGCTATGTACAACAAACTTATTCACAATATTCATCAAACCTGAACTGATATTGCGCCAATGTAGAGTCAACAATCACCCAAGTCCTCGCCAAAGTAATAAGATCTCCAATCTGATAAATGAATGTTTTATGTCCAACAGGTTAACTAGAGCCAATTCCACAAAACTAATTGTATTAAAGCCATATAATGTTATTGTTGATGTGTTGTATGTTAGCGATTCTTTGGGAAGAGGTCCATAGACCACCTGATCACGCCAGAAGGGGAGCTCCAAGCCTTTTAGAGTGGTTTAGCTGAGCGGCTTATTAGCGCATTAGCTTATTATAAATTTCTACTCTGCCACCCAGTTTAGGAAAAGGCGTGACGTCATGTTTGTATGCTTCAATCCTTACAAATCAGGATCATTACATTTTGTGGAATTGGTCCTTGATATTAGTTGGTCATGCTAATAAAATTGTAACTGAGAAGCAAAATGGTTTGGTGTAAATGGATTGTAACAATCATAATTTGATATTCAGGTTTCTATTGATAAGAGTCATAAAAGTGAAGATCTGTTAATGCAAAATACACTGTCAGGTACAGTTGAGTTCATTAAAATGTGAGCAAATGTGGCTTCAACCCGTTTTGAGATTTAAAATGTATCGTGTCCATCCTGGGCTTGCTGGAAGAAATCTCTTTTTAGAGATAAGCTTGCCTTTGTTCATGCCTTTTCTGAATTGTTTGTTTGTTTTTTTTTCTGATATGTGCAATAAATATATACGAAATATACGAAATGTACATTGAATGGTACATAAATATCTGAGCAGATTGATCAATAAAGCATGTAAATCTGCTCAGATATTTATGTACTCTTTCATGTACATTTATATTTGACGCCTTGGATTTGCTCTTATATTAATGAACTCGACTGTACCTAGATTAAAGAAACTGCCCTTCTTTTACACAGTGCATGCACCTGATTCAGGACAAAAAAAAACTTTATTCAATTCATGTAACTTGCATGTAACTTCAGGTACAATTATGTGGTTGAATATAATAAATAATTATTATGAATTGGTTTGCTGGAAGAGATCTCTTATTAGAGATAAGCTCGCCTTTGTACACGTTTTCTATGTTTTATATCTATTTATGTGCAATAAAGAAATTATAATTTTTATGAAATGATGATCACTAAACTGATAAAACTAATGAATGAACAAGACCTGAAAAAGCCATGACAATTATGAATTAAGACAAAATTGAAACGAAGTAGTGCATAAGATTCAGTCAGATGCTTAAAGGATCTATTACACTGTTATAACATGCATCCCTAATTAGGATCTAATTAGGGATGCTCGTTAATACACTAAACCTAATTAGGTCCCTAATTAGGCGACTATACATATAAGCGTCAGGCAGAAAGTGCTCATTTAGGGCCCTAATTAGGTATGCTCATTATCGCTCTACACCTAATCAGGGCCCTAATTAGGCTCAGGCAGAAATTGCACTCATTCAGGGCAATGAATTAAGACGTGGCTCGAAGGTCTTCGCAACCAGGCCATAAAATAAAAAAAATAACAAAATGTGAGTTGGACTCGCGCACTGAGGGTTCCGACCAAATATGTTTTTCTGAAGCAACTACAAATTAGCGGTATTTGGATTGTAGTGCCATACTACCTATAAGACCTTGTGCCAAATCTCATGATTCTAGATCAACAGTAAGTATTTTGACCAGCAGTCCCACTCCCATACCGTACATACTTGAGATAAATTATGTACATACCTAATGTATGTATTGCATGTTTAGCAATAAACAATTTTCGTTCTTCGGGTGGTGGTGGTATTAAAACATGAAAATAGTTAAAACATAGCATTTATTTTTATCTAATGGCATTAGCCAAGTCCAAGTTCAGATGATAAAAAGTATAACCAAATTTCCTCAATAGGTACATACAGCAGCTCAAGTTGCCTCTGTCACAGATGCTAGCAACCAATCAATAAATAAGTAAATGTGATGCGAATAACAAGAGCTAAAGTATCTAACTTAAGGTTGTAGGAAAAGAGACAATAATTATTTTATTAATTATTTGGAGATTTGCTTTAAGATAATTTACAATTTCCTTTCCTTACAGACACAGTACACTACCTTTTCCCATCACTGATATTGATACCTACATCTAAATGCCATATTTATTACCTAGTCTAGTAATTTCACTAAGCCCTATGGTCATTTTGGTGTAATTTCTCAAGATACTGCTGGAACAACCTGTTTCTGTCTCTCTGAATACTGTTTGACTCTTCAACTATATTAATCAACTTATCTAACTTAGCTTCTACAGTTCTCTGCCGATCTCTCATTTCAACGGCCATTTTCTTAAACTCAGTAAATCTTTTTCTATTCATTCTTTTCCTAGTGTCATCACTTTGTACTGGTGCAGTGGAACTCTCTCCGTCTTCGTAAGTTTCTTGTATTCTTCTAGAAGGTAATCTCACTGAGGTAGATGGCTTTGCATCTGCTTCTGTTTTCTCCTGAAGACTCTTTTGTATATCCGGATGGTATTCACCATTTGTGGAGTAAATAGCTTCAAAGAGATCAAAGTACGGCCACCGAACAGATTTCAGAGCTCCTTGTTCCTTCTTTTTTAAATGTCTAATGTAAGTCTGTTTAAGATTTCTGAATTTCTTATCACAAGATGCAGGAGGTCTACCAATAATTTTGGATATTTCATTCCATACACCTTTTTTCCGCATTTTGGAGTTTCTAAACTTATCAGAGTGCTCTAAGTAGGACTCAAGGAGGTTAACAATGGTATTGGGAGTCCAGTGTTCGTCAGTATCTTCACCATCTTCCATGGTGATATCAGATTGATGTAACGGGAGATATTCACCGTCCACTGCTTCCACATACATGAT
Organism: Argyresthia albistria; assembly: GCA_963457715.1. Lineage (NCBI taxonomy): Eukaryota > Metazoa > Arthropoda > Insecta > Lepidoptera > Argyresthiidae > Argyresthia > Argyresthia albistria. Next base: position 13,880 of record CAUOQF010000378.1, on the reverse strand, counting down.
GTCATGAGCTGCAAAATTAATCTTCAGGTTGAATGGTGTAAGGAGCTTTAGGCAGATAATTGAATAAAACCCAGTATGTACATAAATAGCTCAAACTGTTAGATTCAATTGAGTAAATTGTATGATTGGGCACCAATTTATATGTGGGAAGCTAGTACCTACCAACCTTCGTAGGTATGCATTTAGGTAGTGCAGAATGCCAATTTTTACTCTTACTTTATCTCATTAGAATCTGAAAGTTTTAACCCCTTCAGTATTATTTTTATAATTTATATATTTTTGTAGGTTATACATACCATTTTCTGAATCGCTCATTGTTCACCACACTGTGGGTTTTCCAAGCAACTCGCAAGCCTTTTGTCTTATCCTTTTGCGTATTTGGAGCAATATTCACGGGATATTTGTACCAGTTTGATATCAAAATACAATGTTGCATCACTCAGCGATTTCAGCACTACAAAATGGCGCTGGACGAATGAACAAAGCGCTGTATAATCCGACCAAATTAGAAAGTATGCCTTACTCAATAGGTATATTATATTATTTATTATTATTGTTTAAGTATGATATTACATTGCATTTATTGATAACATTCTGAATTCCTACACAAATCTAAATAAATGCTGCATACAAATAGCCAAACACAACAAGAAATAATCGTACATGAAGATTGAAATTGATCTCTTAGATTTGGCCGGTTAATACTCTTCAAAATGCTTTGACATTTGATTGACACTTTCCTCGAAGTTTTTCGTAAAGTTTATTGAAATGAAAAGTGGCTTATCATCATGAACCAACAATACTACCTACCTAAATTATTTAGGTAGGTAGTATTGTTGGTAGGTAGGTGCTATTATAGCACAGTAAAATATAACAAGTTCTCGGAGGGCAACATTTACAAGACAAATCTGTAACAAGCGTGTAACAAGGGGCCTATCCTACGGTGTGGGTGTCCGTGTAGGACTATTGATTGACCTACAGATTCGAATTAATACTGTGCCATTATGCTATTACTCATTTGATAGCAATATTAAGATTTAATTTAGCAGCAAGAGATACAATTTCATTCAAAACTCACCAGTTTCCGACTCAGGAATCGGTTTGTACGTTGCAACGTGTTCGTCTTCTTTCACCTGACCCCCCTCCAGGTTGAGATGGTTCTTTCTTGGCTCGCTCATGGTGCCAGAGAGTTGCAAAACCGGTTTCACAATCTCAAGAGAAAGCTTTCTCTTCAAATAGTTTAATTATCTTTCAATAGCACGTTCAGCACTTTCACACACGAAATCCACCATAAGCTGACTGAATGAGCGAAATTATAGAACAGCTGACTGACAGCTGTCAGCTGACCACACCCATTGGACGCTTTTATACTTCTGATTTCCAGCAAAATTTTGGTAGGCTTAGTAGGTAAGAGAGGGACAGAGCTCTACGCCATGTAAAGCTTTGTCCCTTACTTTCCTAAAATACCTAACGAAATTTTTGCTGGAAACTGGAACTATAAAAAAGTCCATTCAACCTTCATTCACTCGATTACGGTTCAAAATGTTCACTTCGGAATAGGCGATTTTCTGACAACTAAAAATAGTTATGAAAGCTGCCGACAGATGGCTGTGTATAGACATGAATTCATATGACACAGTCTGTTGTCGTCACAGTAATTTATGACCGATCTTGAACGCAGCCCATAGACTGTCTGCCGTGTGTGTCTACCATACAGGGTGTAACAGAAAGGTGTAGTCATATTTTAGGGTGTTGTTAGGGACATCATTCTGAGCAACTTTCACTATGAAACTGATTTGAGCAAAGCAACTTTAATTTTCAGTTCTCTATACAAATCAGCTGACCGCCCGGACCAAAACATATGGAGAAATGAAAAATAAAGTTGCTCTGATCAAATCGGTTTCATAGTAAAAGTTGCTCAGAGTGGTCTCCCTAACAACCCCCTAAAATATGACTACACCCTTCTGTTACATTACACCTGTATAGCTACATTACACCTTGGGCCAACGCACACGGCCAACACACTGTCCAAACGTGTAAAGGACCTATTTTGACTGATTTTTGGGTTGGCCAAGGGCGTTGGCCGGCAGTACATCTCTTGTCGGTTTTTTGTGACCAATCAAAGGGAATTGTTTTCTAATCATAAATAAAATTGGTGACGGCGGCAAACGGTGATCAGATGTTCGCCCAACGCCTTACATCAAAATTCGGATGAAATCGACCATTTGTTTTTCGTTTTAGCCGTGTTTCTCTCGATTAATGTATTTGTATTTTATCTATTTATTTGCATCAGCGCACACACACACAATATAAAACATAGAAGATACTTAGCGCTATACAAAATAACATATAAAACATACAGACACAGATAATTTGCACTAAGATAGATAGGATATAGGTACCAAAGTACCTATATCGCACTAGAACTGAGGGTGGTGTGGCATCTGCAAAAGGGTTCTGACTCAGCATGTGCCTGAGAAGTAGACTCCTCAGGCGCTGATCTTCCGTCAGTACCGGAACAATGGAGACGGCGTGCTCAACTGAAATTAATTTGTTAGTGTATATGTACTCTTTGTTTAAAAGGTATAATTTTCTACTGTGCAAATTGGTAATATTAGTAGGTTAAGCTAGTATTAGTTAATTGTTACCAAATGGATTAATGTTATGTAGATAATAAAGAATAGAATAATAATGTATTTGAAGAAATGAGGAGATATGTAAGGTCATCTTTATCAAATGAAACTTTTATTTGGCATGCAAAACACAGAAATTCGTATATATTTATTGCACATAAAAGACAAAAAAACAGAAAGTACAGAGAAGTAATTTACAAAGGTAAGCTTATCTCTAAAGAGAGATCTCTTCCAGCAAACCCAGGAAATTATAATTTGGCATAGAGTAAGTGACGTCCATGTTGACGTCTGTGGCATTGTCTGACGCACAGATTATATATTAGTAGTACCAAGTCTGACGGCCAACGCAGCCAGCAGTATGTTCTTCGGTTGTTATTATTTTGACTGGCAACTTTTCTTCACTCATGTCTTGCCTACGACATCTAGTGACGAATTGGGAACTACAAAAGTTTTCTTTTTTTAATCCCACATTAGTTCCTTAGAGCAATACGGGTTCTATAGGAGGAAGAAAGTAAACAAAAGAGTTTTATTGATTGGAGGTTCTACGATAAATCAATGGGGTAAAAACTGAAAGCTCATCGTTGGCTCGTTGTATCGTAGAAGGCATTGATTGTTCCAAGAAATCACCATATTCTCTATTTGTTGTTTTTTGTATTTAATATCAGATTAAACGATAAAATTGTATTCGATCAGTGCTGATTAGGCACTCAATTTGATCCAAGAAAATACCATGACACGTTTTACAACAACTCTTAATACGGTAAAGTATATTATCTAAAATAGTTACCATGGTGATGTATCTGTATCTGGGCCGTGATTCGCGTATAGGTTTGGCATGGCTATAGCTTTAGCGAGGCTCAAAAAGCTGGTTTTGACTTGTCGACGACGGCGCCAAGTCCAGTAGCGGATACAGGGGGAGGGGCGCAGGGGGTGCGCGCCCCTCCTTGGGCAGCCGCTCGCATTGCCAGGCATGCTTTTTCCTGTGTTATCAAAGACCATGAGTTCTTTGTTCTGTCTACCATGTGAAAGGTCCCGGGTTCGAATCCCGGATGGGGACAAAAAAAACATAGGTCTTGGAGAGTTACATGTTTGTGATGTGATGTCGCTATTATGTGCATGTATGTAAATGTTTATGTTTGTATATTATATAACATAGTATTGTTAGTGTATTGTTAAGGCCCTGACATATTATTATTATTATTATTATTTTGTCAAAAAGAATTCATTTTCTCTCTATTATTACTACAACACACACATCCACACATGCTCACGCACACACACCCTCACACACACTTCACACCTCCCCCTCCCTCTTAATTTCTAGATAATATTTCTTAAAACTTTTATTAAAATAAAAAACTAAAATGTATGTATAATTAAATAGTGTAATTAAACTGTATTTGCAAAATGTAATGTTAGTTTGTGGGATGTATGTGTAGCCTGTAAGATTATAACGCCATAAACGTCTATTCTATTCTATTCTATTCTAGTATAATAAGAGCCCCTAATTGGCCTAGGTATAAGTTACTTTTTGTGCTGTACATTTTTTATATTGTGCTGTGGGCTCAGTTCCCAAATAAACAAATAAACAAATATTTTAAAAGAGGTATGGGGGAGTTTCTTGCCCTTTTTTGCTCCATCCCTAAGTTCACAACTTCCGAACGGGCGGCAGTATGCAAAAAATATTGATATTACTTATATTGACGTTGACTAAGCGATCTGTATGATTTTATGGTCAATAAAAAAATAACTTTGAATTATAGCGGCATCATCTGTGAAAATTTCAACTTTCTAACTATCACGGTTCATGAGATACAGCCTGGTGACAGACGGACAGACCGACAGACGGACGGACGGACGGAGTCTTAGTAATAGTTCCCGTTTCACCCTTTAGGTATGATGGCTCAGGAAGTAGATGTAAATGAAGTGGACTGTATATCAATAGGTTGAAGAAGTATATTAAAATAAAACAATAAGTTCGCATATGTATCGAACACGTTGGTGGTTTGAGGTGAAGTGACAGCTGACAGCCCGGAGCGCGGCTGACTCGGTCTTGGTGCAACCGGTCTATCCGGAGCAGGGGGGCGCCCCGCAGGAGTGTAGGCTCCAACATCCTCCCGGCCTTGAAGTCGTCGATCTTCAGGAAATTGGCAAAGGGCAAAGATCTTGATAGGCCCGTCTTATGAAGCCCTTCTTGGTTCTCAGTTCGAACACGCGCGCCACGCCGTCACCGCCGGGGAAAGTCTTGATGACACGCCCAAGCAGCCATAGCAAGGGAGGCTGCGTCCTGTCTTTAATGAGCACCAGGGTTCCCACGTCCATCTCTCCCTTTGAAGAGAGCCACTTGGTTTTTTGCTGTAGCAAAGACACATATTCTATATTAAAGCGTTGCCAGAAGTGTTGTTTGATGTGTTCCACCCTTTGGTATCTCTGTAGTGGGCCAATCTTGGCATCGAGCACCTGGGGATGTGGAACCGACATTAGCGAGCGTCCAATCAGAAAGTGGGAAGGAGTCAATGCGGAACAGTCTAAGGGATCGGTTGAAAGTGGGATGAGGGGACGGGAATTTAATATTGCCTCAATTTGATTTAGAAGAGTATTTAATTCTTCGTAAGTGAAGTTAACTTGTTGAAGCAGTCTTCGAAGATGGTGTTTAGTGGAGCGGACGGCAGCCTCGGCTATGCCGTTAAAATGGGGAGAGTAAGGGGGCACAAAGGAAAATTCTATGCCTTCTTGTGCCATAGTTGAGGCTAAATTGCACTCCTGTAAAAAGCGGTTTAACTCATTACAGGCACCGACCAGGTTGGTACCGTTATCCGAGAGAATACTCTGAGGTTTTCCTCGTCGCGCCACGAACCGATTGATGGCGGCCATGTAGGCCTCTTTGGTTAAGTCCGTGACGAGCTCGATGTGAACGGCCTTCACTGCAAGGCAGACAAAAATGCATACATAGGACTTTAGAAGTCTGCACCCTCTCCCCTTACGATCAGCAATGAGTACTGGCCCAGCATAGTCAACACTGCAATGTAAAAAGGGGAACTCGAGATTAGTTCTCGATGTTGGTAATTGTCCCATAATTGGCTGTACAATTTTGCATCGGTACCTAAAACATTTGACGCAAGTCCTTACCACTGACTTGGATAGGTTTCTGCCTCCTAAAGGCCAATAATTTTGTCGTACAGTGGCTAAAAGTAATTGTGGTCCTGCATGTAACAACCTTTTATGTGACAATTCGAAGATGAGTTTTGTTAAATGATGTTTCCCGCATAGAAGAATAGGATGCTTTGTATTGTAATCATACAGGGAATTATTAAGCCTTCCACCTACGCGAATGATATTGTTATCATCTAAAAAGGGTGATAAAGGTAGCAACCTATTCTTGCTAGGCAGTGTTTGTTTGTTTGTGAGTAACTCGTACTCGTTAGGGAACATCTCCAGCTGCGCATTACGTAATAGGTACGTGAGAGAATATTTTAATTCCTCGTTGGATAGATGTCCCGTGTGTTTATTGGTTTTATTTTTTAAGTTGTATATAAATCTATGTAAATAAGCTACCACTCTTTGTAAATAGTTAATATTTGATGATTTTGTGATTAATGATTGTAGTAAAGATTGTGTTGACTCTGACGTTTTGCTATTATTATTTATGTGAGTGCAAACTACTTCCGGTAACTGTTGCTCGTTTGGTGCGTTAGGCGCTTTAGGCCATTGAGATTGGTCCTCAAGCAAAAATGTGGGCCCAGACCACCATAACTGACAATCGCTGATGAGGTCAGCCCTCAGCCCTCGAGAAGCGAGATCTGCGGGGTTGTCTTTTGACGGAACATAGCTCCATGAATGGTTTGCCGTGGTCTCTTGTATTTCATCTACACGGTTCCGTACAAAGGCCTTCAGCTGATTAGGTGGCGTTGCTAACCATCCCAAAACTATTGTTGAATCGCTCCAGAAATAGCACCTATCTATAGCGATGGTAAGTGAGTCGATAACCTTTGTGAACAGTCTTGCACCCAACAACGCGGCACAGAGCTCTAAGCGAGGTATAGTAACAGGCTTGAGTGGTGCGACCCTGTTTTTTGAAATTAATAGGTGAACGCTAATAGTGCCATCATTACATATCGAGCGCACATAAATGCAACTTGCATACGCTCGTTCGCTTGCATCTGAAAAAATGTGCAGTGTGTGGGTGATTGACCTATGGCCTAAGATCCAGCGTGGTATTCTAATGTTGTTTAAACATGGGAGAGTGTTTGCGAATAGTAGCCACTGATCTTTTAAATCATTTGGCACTTCGCCGTCCCAGTTGCAATTCCTAGCCCACAATTTTTGCATGACTAGTTTTGCTTCGACGACACATGGACCTACTAGCCCTAAAGGGTCAAATATTTGACTAATTACAGACAAGATGTGGCGTTTCGTAGTTTTTGGTTTGACATCTATGTCAATCGAAAAGCTTAAAGTGTCAGCATCGCATACCCAGTGTAAACCGAGAGTTTTTGAAGACGAGCTGCTATTTTGGGAAAATTTTAAATCATTACTTGAATTTTCGTTAATATCAGTGTGCGAAATTTTCGACAAAATGTATTTATTATTTGATTGCCATTTTCTAAGATAGAATTTGGCAGAAGAAAGTACGTCATCAACTTCCTTGCAAAGGTTAACAGCGCCCTCTATTGTGTCACTCCCGCTCAAAAAATCGTCGACATAAAAATCATTTTTGATCGCAGCCTTTGCCGCCTCATCTGGTGTGGCGTCAGCCAAGCTAACAAGACACTTTGTTGCTAAGTAAGGCGCGGAAGACGTGCCGTATGTCACAGTGTTCAAACTATACGTTTTTAACGGTTTGTGCGGGTCTGTGCGAAAAATAATTTGTTGCAAGGAACGTTGTGATGGATTTAATGAAATACACCTGTACATTTTCTCCACATCTGAAGACACGACGTATTTATGTTGCCGGAACCGCAATAATATCGACAATAGGTCGTTTTGGACGGTTGGCCCTACCATCTGGAGGTCATTGAGAGACACGCCCGTGGTGGTTGCCGCTGAGGCATCGAAGACCGCCCGTAACTTGGTTGTTGTGCTAGATTCCCGAATGACACCGTGGTGCGGTAGAAAATAATTAACTGTATTTGTATCAGGTGAGTTTTTGTTCTCTGTCATGTGACCTAGATTCTCGTACTCTGACATGAAGTCAACGTAACGTTGTTTAAATTCTGAGTCGCGTTGAAAACGTTTTTCTAATGAAAGAAAACGGCGCTTTGCAATAACAAACGAATCGCCTAAGACAGACGGGTCATTTTTCAATGGCATAGTTACCACAAATCGACCGTTGTTATCGCGAGTTGTGTTTGCGGCAAAACTGGATTCGCAATCGCGCTCCTCCTGTGAAAGTGAGTGTTTGGATGATATGGTATCCAATTCCCAAAACCGTGTTAATTCTGGTTCGTTACTAGGAGTAAGGAAATTACAGTGATGAACCTGTTTATGCGTTGATGATGCACTCTTATAAAGTGCAATAGCACCCGTCAGTATCCAACCAAACTGTGTTTCCCGTAATTTGGGTTGATTTTTCCCTAAATCTATCGAAGCATGTCCTAGTACGCTCCAAAATACTTCAGCGCCTACCAATATGTCCACCACGGAGGGAATGTGAAATGTGGGGTCAGCAAGGCCTATATTTTTCGGTAACGGAATGTTTTCAATATTTATCATCGAGGAGGGTAGAATTTTTGTTATCTCGGACAAAATGTGACAGTCAATGTTTACTGTGTAATCACAGCTGTTAGACTCGATAGTTAGATTGCAAGACTGTTCACTATTACAGGTTTGGCCATTGATACCTGAAACCATGGAGCTATTGTTACGTCGAGGCAACCCCAACCTTTCGCAGAGCGCATGAGTCACGAAGTTCGTGGTGCTACCATTATCGAGCAGCATGCGCGCGGCGAGCCGCTCGCCGCCTGCGCCCACGACGGACACCATCGCTGTGGAAAGCAACGTTTGCATCGGAGTAGTATGCTGTATGGATGACGCAGCAGTAAGCGCCACACTCGGAGAGGCATCAACAGGCAAGGCTACGCGTTCCAAGACTGGCGGCGGCATTGGATCTGGGACTGTGACAGTAGGTGCATCGATATGCAACAAAGTGTTATGTCTGCGCTGGCAGTATTTACATTTCGCTAATTTACAGTGCTTGGTGGCATGTCCCACACGTAAACAATTCATGCAGACCTTGAATTCCCTAGCCTTAACATTTCTGTCGTGTATGGGAAGGTTTTTGAATGCTTCACATGTGTATAGGAGATGTTTTTGTGAACATAGTGGACATGTCGCTCTGTTTTCATATGTATTGTTATTGTTATTATAGCTATGTTTGCTGGCGCTAGGATTAGTCACTATGAAACTATTCGCCTTTGAAGAACCGCTATCAACCCTTGCGGTTGATTTTGTAGACGGCTGATTGGCCTCTACAGTTTCTAACAGATCAGCTGTTTTAGAAATAAATGTGCAAAACTGCGACAGTTTTGGCATGCCGTCCAGCGTGTTGCGGTGTTCCTCCCAGTGTCTGAGTGTAACAGTATCTAACTTATTAGTCATGATGAACACTATTATGGTGTCCCAATACTGGGTCGGTTCTTTGAGAATTTGAAGCGCCCGTATGTTTTTATTAATGACGTCAACAAGGTGACGTAATGATGCGCACGACTTCTTTGTGAGGGTCGGTGCATTAAATAATGCCTTTAGATGATTATTTATCAAGAGACGACTATTATCATATCGCTCGCACAGCAGGTTCCACGCCATTGAATAGTTACTGCCAATGAAATTTATATTTTTTATTAACTCCTGTGCGCTGCCTCTCAGCGAAGCGCGTAGGTAGTGGAACTTGCCGACGTCATCGATTGAATCGCTCATATTAATTAACGATTGGAATGTTTCCTTGAACTCGAGCCAGTAGTCATAACTGCCATCGAAATGGGGTAAATCAATCTTGGGTAGACGAACAAAAGACCGTTTGATGCATGTGTCACCTGACTTTCCCATCGAGCTCGCCTCCGAAGTGGTACGCTCCCGGCCACGACTCGTTTCGCCTGACGATGACGTGAGCAGGCTTCGCGCTTGTGCCAGTAGCGTGTGGTACCGCTCCTCAAAGCTGGCACGCTCGTCGAATGCCTCATCAGCATCCGCTGTGATCACCTCGATGGTCGTCTGTAATTCATCGAATTCTGCGTATAAATTTTCAAACTTGCTCAAACGACCCTCCAGATCGATGCGTTGTAGCCTCGGTAAAGATTTGCTATCGTCTAGAGTGGCCAAATAGTTGCTGAAGTTTGTAAGCTTGCCTTTCATTGAAGAACGTTTTTTTATGAGAGCTAATTCGTCTTGCAGCGACATTATAGCAAATTAAGCGGAGCGGTCTAGTTTAGGAAACAATTTAATATATCTATTTTAATTATGTATCTGATAAATACCGGAAAGGATCTATTATGTAATAGTTATAAAAGTGCGTAAGCCAGCTGATCACAATATAAGTTCAATAACCTCATAAAGCAAGCACAAAGCACAATAAATGAATAGGCACCTGTTGCGGTAATCACCTTATGAAGACCTAGGTATCAATAAGACCGGTTTACCGCTACATACGCGTGTCGCGCAGCGGCGGGCCGGTTAGACAAACAAAGGATGATGGTGATTACTTAATAAATAAGCAATACAGGCAATATAAATTGTATATCGTTGCTAGGCGCACTTAAGAACTTTAGAAGAGAACTAACGTAATATCGAAGACTGACAGAACGTCTAATACCAAATCGTGGCAATATTAATTAAAGAAACAGAGGATAGGAAATAGAAGGGATATCTGATTGGAACGAACTCACCAAATATCTTTATCCTTATCCTTTGGGTGACTTCACTTTGAAGGGCATATGCCACGCAGCGCTTCTCTTTGTCTGCGGGCGGTCCGAAGTCCAACGGCTCGTGCGGTTACGTAACTGACGTTCCAACTAGGTAATAACTCCTCCAAGATTCCTCGGTGAGAAGACCATATGATGGCTCAGGAAGTAGATGTAAATGAAGTGGACTGTATATCAATAGGTTGAAGAAGTATATTAAAATAAAACAATAAGTTCGCATATGTATCGAACACGTTGGTGGTTTGAGGTGAAGTGACAGCTGACAGCCCGGAGCGCGGCTGACTCGGTCTTGGTGCAACCGGTCTATCCGGAGCAGGGGGGCGCCCCGCAGGAGTGTAGGCTCCAACAGGTACGGAACCCTACAACAGACATTTCATAATTTCAGAGCCCTCTGTTGGATTTTGATGAAAACCGTCAATGAAAGTAGCTGTCAGAAAACCCTCATTATGATTATGAAAAAAATGGTGTTGATTTTGAAACGCGACTAATCAGCTGAGAATTTGACAGCCGTCAACAACAAAACAAATTTAGGTTAGGATTTAGGTCAAGTTTAGATCCGAGTTATATTTAGCTTGCTTGGCCAACAGACCGATTCACTTGCTTATTACCTGCAGAAGACAGAAACTCAGAATTTATAAAATCTAAAAAGTGAGGTCAATGTGTAATTTTGCCCTGTGATACACTTGTATCATGTGTACTGTACCACCGCCGCCGCCCCCGCCGAGTCTGCCCGAGCTCAGCGAGATTGTGAAATTAATCCAAGCCAAAGGAAGCCCAGAAACCTCTTTCCCAGAGGACTTATGCCAGTGGGCGGCGAAATATCCTGAGCTACGGGAAGCCTGCGTAAAGTATCGCATCTGCTTGAACGAGCCACCTCATGAATTCCAATACAAACATTTCCAATCCGTGCAACAGGTAGGACCCACCTGCGGACTAGTTGCATTATCAATGATCATAAACAATGTAATACTCCCCTCTGACATTTTAAAGATCGCTTTAGAAGAGGGATTTACGAAGAATGGTGAAATGTTCAGTTGCAAGAGTATGCTTGTACTCGCAAAGAAGCTGTGTGCTAGTGAGGAATTCAGTATGTCTGTTCAAAAAGGTGAACTGTTTAGTGATGAGCTGATCAAGAAGCTACTGGATGGTGCTGTACTGATGGTTCCGTATCCTTTTCAATATGACAATTACTAATATTACACATATTCATAAATTACTGATAAACCACATTTTTTGTATATTGATCCTGCAGGGATTGATATTATCAGTGGTCAGTGAAGCCCTTGAATTGCCTCTTAACAGGGTGCTCCAGGCTGTACTATTAGTATGACTTCAGATTCCTTAATTCCCTGAAACATTTCTCCAGATATGATGCAGACCTTAACCACGCTCCTTGCCTCAAGCAAGGCCACAAAGCACACTGGGCCATCATATGCGGAGTCATTGTCATTAGAGATCCTAAAGGCACATACACCTCAGACCCAAGTAATGTGTATGTCCTATGCAAACATGGTAAGTCTAAATATGTGGTGGCTTGGAAACTTGATGAACTATGCCAGAGTAACAGCAATCTGTGGGAGTTTGCCCCGAGGCGTGAGAATGATGGTCTGGTTTATGTGTTGCCCGAAGGAGGCATTGCCGGCCCAAATGGTCTTAGAGACCAGTTTGTTGTATTTGAAGGGCTATAAGGAGGCTAGTTCAGTTTGTAGTTTATACTACAGTGATTCTATATTAGGAAAAGGTGGCCTTGTTTGGTAGTGTTGGATCACTAGCCAAACCTGGCTGCAATTCTGTGATTCTGCCAGCTGTTATTGAAAAGGTGTTACATGTTAAAGTATATTTTTCTATTCGAGTAGAGATCTGCTAGCCTCCTCTTATTTATTTATTTGGGCATACTCTGGGCTAAATTGACTCTTTACTTTTGTAGGAGTTGATATTTGATTAATATTTATAGTAGTGATATCTTTTAGCGGTGCTATCTATCTAAGTGATCAATAAGAAAAGTATTCATAGGTGAAATATTTATATAAATATATCTACATGACTTTCTACATGTTATTATGGTAAGATGTAATTAAAACAAAGACATGTTAAGTGTAAACTTTATTTGTACAATAAATACAAAATCATACTCTCCATTATGATCAAAATAAAAAATCTCATCACTTTCCTTACAAAATATTAGGTATAATGAATCAGTTTTTGTAAGACAAAGGTCGATTGCTTTGTAAACAGCAGCAAATTACTTCAAATTATTGCAATGACTATTCTAATAGGTTTTGCATTTTCCAAAACACTTATTACATAAGAAAGAAGAAACAGAACTTTGTACTGACAATTAACATAAACCTTTGATAAACTAAAGAAAACTTCTAGCAGGTAAAAACAGATATGTTAAATGTTCATTAAAATAATAATAAAAGAGTTATTGGAGACTGAAGCTTTGTTTTAATAAAACCATTCATGCATTGTTCAAAGGATTATAACACCTTTAGGGACTTTTTCCCAAAGTCCAAATAAGCTGTATGTGACAGATTCATCTGTCATTTTACATAGGTAAAGTATTCCAACGATCTTTTGGCTGATAAGTGCTGTTTACACGGGGGCGTCACTTCTACGCAACTTAATGTAACGAACCTGTCATCAAGACCGACCTTTCATTCGTCATTGGTCAATTAGCATGGAACTACCACCTGCCTTTGCGCGCCAAAAGATCGTTGGATAGCTATACTTACAAATCTTGTGATTATCTGTTCAATAGGGCATATGGACTCTTCTCGAAACAGTGGAGACTTCGCGAAACCTTTGTACAGTTGACTGTACACAGTCCCTTAAGAGTTGGTGTAGCGATGTCTGAGCTTACATAATGCTTTAAGAAAGGTGGGTTTTCCAATCTACAGGTGTAACAGAAGGGTGTAGTCATATTTTAGGGGGTTGTTAGGGAGACCATTCTGAGCAACTTTTACTATAAAACCGAACTTTATTTTTCATTGCTCCATATGTTTTGGTCCGGAGGACGGTCAGCTTAGAGATGTGAAAATTAAAGTTGCTCTGATCATAGTAAAAGTGCTCAGAATGATGTCCCTAACAACCCCTTAAAATATGACTACACCTTTCTGTTATGAATCCACGCGATTCAAAGGCGCAAGGAACGCATTCATAGAGGTTCAGACAATCTCTACCGACCGACACTGGATCATCCCTTATTTTGCGCCAAAATATATGTATATCTCAGTCATCATCAGCTATGAGATCAAATACTAAACAAACCATCATACAAGTTAATGTTAAAAAGTTAGCGGTTACTAACTGCTATTACATCAATACATTC